>KL660772.1:9542-37688 GCA_000732775.1 Stachybotrys chlorohalonatus IBT 40285
TACCGGTTTTGGATCTACAAGATGGCAAACTCGACGGAGCGACGGCTAGCCCCCAAGTTGGAAAGTAATCATCGATCGGTTATAAGCCGCGTGTTAAGATTGAGAATGGGACCCCTGGGGACCGCTTGCTCGTGCTTTGCTTGAATTTGGGGTTTTGATTAGAAACGACTCGGAGGACATCCGGCCGGGCGAGGCTGATTGCCGGGAAATCCAGAAGCCGGCCCAGCAGCCGTTGACACGTTCCCAGGCGCCGTTCCAGCTGAGGCGGGCGTGCGCGCGTGCTGGGAGCAAACGACGGGAGCCTCGACCAGTCACCGTCAGGTCAAGTCGACCACAAGCTACGCCATAGGTGCGCTTGGGATTTTCCTGTGGCTGGTTTCATTGAGGAGGAGGCTGCGATATTGGAAAGCCAGACGGACGCAGAGAGAAATGCGCCATGATAAATGGGGCCCGTGCCTATCCATCAGTCAGTCAGTGTCAGTCTGCCAGTCTGTCAGTCATGTGTTTGTTGGGTGGAGTGGGGTTGGCTTTTGTTCCCGGCAAGTCGGGGCGGAAGCACAAGGGCCGAGGGACACGCTTAAGCGGAAGGCAGGCCCGACAGCAATCCTGAGTTGCCTGTGTCTGCGCCAAACGGGGGCTTCGGCCGCCGCCAATATCGACTCGAGGGCCCCGATTCTGCCTAGCGCCCATGCAACTTGCTTAAACGCAGACACACACACACCCTTACCCCGGACCCCTGCCCACCCCCCCCTTGTGGCGCGCTAACCCCACGAATTGGTCCAATCCAATGTGCTCGCTTCGTGCTAAACTTTTCCCTCATGGCCTTGTGGTTTTTTATTTTTTTTATTTTTTTTACTAGTCCTGTCATCTGTGATGAGTTGTTGTCCCGATTGCTTCTGTCATGCTCTTTCGTCACGGCCAGGAGAAGTGAGTGTTGATAGGAGCTAGTGAGCCATGCCTAGGGCAAACTGGCCTCGACACAGCCAGTAGTGCATGCCCTCTTGCTTCAGCGCAAGGACGCAGTGGAGGGGCAGAGTAGCATCCGACGGGAAATCCCCCAGATTCGTTGTCCCATGTCCTCACCCAGCGAACGCTATCATCCTTAAATTATCCATCACCGTCACGGGGTGTGGCTCCACGGGGCTTGCTCTGGCCAACAACAAATCCACCTGCTCGCCATGAGGTGATTTGATGCCTGCTTTTCTTCCCCCATGCCTTTCGCGTGCTGTCTTGCCATGCTTGCTGTGCTCTGGTTTGTCGTGGCTCGAGCTATCCGCTTTTTGCCTAAATCAAACCACCCACCCCCCTCCCCCCCTTTCCTACTCAGAAGTCCTTGCACGCCCCAGGTTTCCGACTCTCCGTGAGCCCCATCCCCAAAGCGGATGCCAGGCTCGGAACGTCGTGGGTACCGTGCCCAGTTGAGGCCAAACCATCTGGGCCAAGGGGGCTGCTACTGTATGCATGTGTGTGGGGTGGTTGGACGATGAGGTAGGTAGAGAGAGAGAGAGGGAAAGAGAGCGTTCTGATGGGATGAGAGAGTAATATGAACAAATCCCAGTATGCACGGGTCGGCCACCGCAAAGGACCGCGAGCCAATATGCGGCGCCGGGCCTTGCAGCCTATAGGTATATGTACTAAGACCGTCCGTCCTGTCCCATATCCTCATTTACCTGGCCCTTTTTGATGGCTCTCCCTCCCGATGGTTCCCTCATAAATAAACGTACGTAAGTTTGTGTGTGTTACATGCGTGGGTGTAAGTCAGACCTATTACAACCGTCTGAACTGCTTCCCCCCCTTTCACACGTGCCGCTGCACATGAACAAACGAGAGAGGATGGGATTTGACAACCACCATCAGCACCACCACATCATGATAAGGACCGCGGCAACAGCAACTCCCCAGCAATCGCCCTGAGACAGCCCAGCTTTCTTTTACATTTAACCCACTCATCGTTACACCGAGGTACACCGAGGAGAGAAAGGATCCGGCGAGAGAATATTGTCAGGGACCTGCTAGTGGATCGTGGAGCCAAGCAGGGGCGAGAAGAGGAAGACTGCAAGAGAGATTGGGGGACCCGCAGGCTACCCGGGCATATAATATCCAGGCGTGGGAGTCAACCCCGGTGTGCAAGAGAGAAGGGACATAGACGGAAGACGCGAGGCTCTTGGACCCTTTCTAACCTTTTGCCTCCATCAAGCCACGCAACAAGAGGAGAAGGAAAGAGACAGGAAGACGCAATAGGAGACTCTCGTTCTTGGGAGGAACAGCAGAAGGGCAAAGCCATATTCGACTACGAGGCCAATTCCACCGGGAATCGCTTACATTGCGTGTTTTCACACACGTACACGCACACGCACACACCCCAGCCGAAGAGAGAGAGACACGGCAGCCTGCATCCCACCATAACACACGCAGCGGCAGGTACCCCGTCTCTTCCACTTCGCCCATACACAAAAGACCACCCAGAGACACGGCGACAAGACCGACAAGATCGCCAGATCAAAGAAAGCCGGTACCCGGCACCCACGCCATCCCGCCATGGCAACATCGTCCGTGGCCATGCCGCCGCAGCCACCGGCCGAAGACGACGTGCCCGGCACGGCGACAGCAGCAGCGTCGCCCGCCATGCTGGACCGCGCGCGAGGCCTCGTCGCAGGCATCGCGGCCGCCAACGCCGCGGCCACGACCGTCGCAGCCGTCGCCGCGGCCGCCAGCAACGTAGGGTCGCTGTCGGTCCCGTCGTCGCCCAACAGCAACTACAACAGCAACTACAACAGCAACTACAACAGCAACAGCGGCAACGCCAGCAGAGCACTGGCGGCGGCGGCGGCGGCAGCACCCGGAGTCGCCACGAGGATGGAGGGAATCGAGATGGGCGCGACCAACGCCGGAGCGTCTGGTTCTGGAAGTGGTGGTGTAGGTGGAGGAGGGGCCAGTGGTGGTGGTGGTGCCATTCTTCGGGGCAAGCGACAAGGATCCCTCCCACCTCCTCCACCGCCATCAGCACCAGCCGCCGGGGCCTCGAGCAGCAGCGCCAGCGCCCTCCGACGCGGGGTAGGGCACCGCCTGGGAGACGCTGCAGTACTGGGCTCGTCCCCAGCGTCGCCCGCCGCGCTGGATCCCTCCCACCACCACCACCTCCACCATAACCACCATAACCACCAGAGCCACCAGCACCAGCACCAGCACCAGCACCATCATCATCCTCCGCACCTGTTTCGCCCGCCAACTGCAGCCACGACGGCCTCGTCTCCCTCGTCGTCTTCGCCCTCGCGCCCGCAGCCGCATCGTCTGGCTCAGTCTGGCCGCATATCCAAGATCCGTCACCAGCGCGCCTCGTCGGCCAATTCCTCCACGAGCTCAGCCGCCGCCGCAGCAGTGGCAGCAGTCGTAGCTTCATTGTCCTCGGTCTCGACCCCACGACCCGGGGCCGCCACCAGCAGCGACGCGCACGCTGGCGACACCAGGCCAAGCGGTCGTAGCAGCAGGAGCAATAGCGGCAATAGCATCAACAGCACCAGACCCCGTGGCGGCAGTGGGAATGCCGACGGCATTGGCGCGTCTTCAATAGCTTCGTCTGCGTGCTCGTCCATCACCAACTCCGCCGTTACCTCGTCCACTTCTTCGCCGCCGCTTCCCTCCTCACCAGTTCTCAAAGCATCGTCTGCCGGCGGCCACGGCAAGACTGTCCCCATGGGTGGTACTACCGCAACTACGACTTCAACCAAATCGAAACCTTCGGGTGCACAGTCTGACGATGCGCCCGTCTTCTCCTTCTGGGGCCCGGACCCCGTCCCCCTGCCTTCGCGCTTCTCCCGCATCAAGCGGAATCTCATACGTGGCCACGAGGCTGCTCTGGAAGCCTGCTGGGCTCGTCTCATCACCGCTCTACGCGCCGAGGTTGAACACATCGAAGGTCTTGGTGCACACCTGATTCCCTCCATCGAGTACTCCGATGTCGAGGATCCTGCTCAGACTGCGCGCTTCGGCCGCGATCTGCGCCGCTACGGTGTAGGCGTGGTTCGCAAGGTCGTGCCAAAACCAGATGCTGATTCCATGGTCGACCGCACCGTCAACTACCTGACCCAAGTCGCCGAGCGCAACACCGCTGCTCGTCCGCATGTTGTCCCCCAGGATCCGACCTGTTTTGATCTCTTCTGGACTCCTGCACAAGTTGACGCGCGTGCCCACCCGAGCGTTCTACGTGCCCAGCGCTTCATGATGTCCCTATGGGAGACGACGCCTGACGATCGTCTTGCTACGCGACTGCCCATTACCTATGTGGACCGTATCCGTATACATGGAGACGTCGTGGCAGCGGCGGCGGCTGCTGCTGCTGCTGCGGCCAAGTCACCCAAGGCACCCTCGGCCTCCAGCGACGACTCCAAGGCTGCTGCCGCAAACACGGCTGCAGCGCTACGCTCATTGCAGCCGCCCCAAGCCTCCTCATCCTTGGACATGAACTCGAGGCTCAACAGCAACCCCGAACCCCAGTCCGCGGACGACTGGATCGAAGCCCTGCAGTCTTCTGCTGGCATCATTGCGCAGGTAGACAACGGCTCGCTCGAGCGGTGGGAACCCGACGGATACCAGCGCGGCGGCACCTACGACAACGTGTTCCACGGCCACTGGGAGGATTACGATCCCTGGGAGTGCGCTAGCCGCGTGTCCTCTACCATGGACCTGTACAATGGATATGGTGCTTGCACCATCTTCCGCATGTTCCAGGGTGTCCTGGCCCTCTCGACAATCGAGCCTGGCATGATCCGCTTGCTACCTTCGCCCAAGCTTGCCACCGCGTACTACTTGCTGAGGCCCTTCTTCAGCCCCTGTGATCCTGCGCCGTCAGTCCGCTCCGGGCCTGAATGGGAGAACTATCTGGACCCGAAAAACTGGACTCTCGAACGCGAACCGGACACCATCATCCATGGTGCCGTCCCTGGTCACGCCCAGCGTATCACTGAGCATTGGCACCCACACCTGTACCTCCGCAGTAGCATGATCACACTCCCAACGTTGCAGCCTGGAGATTACATATTCTGGCACCCGGACCTCCCGTACCACATCTCCAGCAACAACAGCGGGTTGCGGACTCCCAGTGCAAACAGACGCCCGGATGACATCAGCATGTTAGTCTACATCCCCGCGGCGCCTCTCACGCAGACCAATGCTCTCTACCTCGCTCGTCAACGCAAAGCGTTCCAGCGGGGCCTGCCGGGGCCAGACTTTGACTCGTCTGGCCGCGCCGTGGTGGTGGAGGATCCGGATATCAGGCCGGGCGAGAAGCACATTGCAGATGTGGGTGGGCCGTCAGCGCTGCAGGGTATGGGACTGGCTCCGTGGGAGGCTGCTGCCACACGCGCCTGCACACCACCGCTGAAGTCTGCCACGGGCAAGGATGAAGATACGGAGATGGCCGGTGCTGGTGAAGCCGAGACCAAGAGCCTAACCAGCTCAGCATCAGGCTCGCACGCCGAGGCCGAGGTCATTCGGCTGTCCAACATCATCCTCTTCCCAGATCGATCGATGCTGGGATACTCGGTATGATCATGTCCACATCCACCCCACGGGGAAATTATAGAGATCACGAGACGTTGCATGACAGGGCAGGGGACGAGCAGAGGCCCATCTTAGCGAGCGAGGGAGAGGGGAACGTTGACTGACGACGAGCATGATTGGATGAGCGAGCGAATTTTTGGGTAGTTGGACGAGTCCCAAATGGGCCACCTCGGAAGGAGCCCAAGCGAGATGATCTACATAGCATTCTATACATGAGGCACACGTGGGGGAGACCGAGGTTGGACAGCAACAATGGGGAAGATATACAAGTACATATACATTGAATTGTACATACATACACGCACACATACGGCCCCTGGCACTACGCCGTCTGCCGGAGCGAAGAATAGCACACATCGTGGGGTTTGGGTGCCGGGACTAGTTGCTCGAGATATTGGCCGACATGAACATGTGTGTCTTCCCCAAGCGTCGCGTGACTGTCTTCGAATAGTGTCCGGTGGGTGTAGGGACGATGTTGAGACGATAAGAGCAGTTTTTCGTTGATGGGAGACAAGACAACGGAGAGGATACTCCTCACAGGCATCACATGTTGTCTCCTAGACTCCCTAACCCACGATCCCGATGCTAGACTACCTTCACCCCGCGCAACGCTTTCTCTTTGGCTAGACTCGATCTGGCCTCCTTTTTCTTCGTCTCCGTGAAGGCCACTGCCGAGCACAAGGGAACCCAAAAGCGCACGACCAACAACCCCTGATCCCCGTCCCTCGCCTCACCCCACACGCCTCTAGCGGGATCTTAGAGCCCCCGAGGATAGCCACTACTAATATGCTAATTCAAGAACCGGGGGATGTACATGTAAAGGCTTTCCCCTATTACGTGTGTGCGTGTTTGCAAACATCGTGGGCCATGTGTGCCGAGCCCGCTTGGGGGATGGGGTTGTGTGCTCTTGCGTGGGGATTGTGGCTGACGCGTGGGAGGGATTGTCATGTATAGGTGCTTGGCTGTTATGGCCAAGGATTGATAGTACTTGAGGTAGATTATGGTGTTGCTGTGGGATGAGAGGCTTCCCTCCGCAGGTGCACAAATCACGGGGATGCGGAGGACCCTGGCGAGGTGGACTTGGGAATGTTCGATTAAACGACTTTGTGATTACCTGCAGCAAACGCCTCTTCTTACAAAGGAAACTATCTAATCATACTAGCCCGTTCATCGTCCCGTTACCGCATGCTTTCTTGGTCGACGAGCTCTTGCAATAAGCCCACCACCGCATCCAGCAGCTGCGCCGCGTCTTCATCAGAAGTAGACTCCCCCGAGCCAAAGATGCCCACATCCAGCGCGCCGTCGGCTTGTATGGATGCTTCTACGTCGAATGTTGTAGTCTTTTAAGCGGGGATGTTAGTACGGACTTCTTCAGTGGCTGATGTACAATGTCATAGGAGGAGGGGGAAGGGGGGGGCCTTACTGGGAATGCATTCCGTACGACGTTGTCATTTTGCTGCGTCCACTGTTGCACAAGACTTGTATCAAAAGGTCCAGCTGCGGAGTGAGTTGGCACTAGTTTGACGTCCAGATCTGCCGTTGCTTCTGACCCAGACTCCGGCAGGGTGAGAAAGTTGACAAACGACGCCACTTTGACGCCGGTCCACGCCGCAACCTCCCACAAGCCCACGTCGGCTCTACCTCGCGAGCCGATGCGGCCAAGATCGTCCTGCACCGCAGCCGCCGATTCGCACAGGCTGCGAGCCTCTGCGCTCCGGACTCGCAGCGGGACGAGGTTGAGCGTCGGGTACGTGTCCGCGAGGGCCGTGTCGTGCCGGTTGGCTAGGTACACGCCGAAGATTACGGAGCCGTCTTGTCCTACGACGCTGTGGCTGCCTGCGAGAACCTTGCCGTAGGCAGCTATAAAGAGGGATTGGATGCTGATCCCGTTTCGTGTTGAGACTTTGCGCAGCTGGGATGTGGTGGGCAATGCCGACTTCCTTAGATGGGAGACCCGTGGTGTTCCTAACCCTTCCCGAGCACGATATTCGAGAGCGCCGGATGGTTTGTAACCATGCAGGTAGTCGGTCCAGAATTGCCTCCTCAAGTTGGTGGCAGACTGCAGCGTCGGCTCAACAGCAAACGCACCCCACGACTGCAAGTCGTCCTCTGGCCGTACGTCCTCGCTGCTGCCGTTTAACCGAGAGGCAAACTTCTGCAGAATACCTGGTAAGCTGACCCCGTCGTACAGCGCGTGATGCAGGCGTATATGAACTGCATGGAGGTCGGTGTGTTGATCTACTGTTATTTCGAACTGCACCAGGGGGCTTTGGTTGCCCGGCTTGAGGATGACTTGCAGCATCGGCACTTCCGCAAAGCCAGTGCCGATGACTGCCGATCGTAGAATTGGCGATTGCGCGACTACCCAATCCCAAGCCTCTTGTATACTACGCATATCCACCTTGCCGTCGATCCTGTAAGAGAAAACTGGGAAGTAGACAGCGCCATTGCTATTCTGCCAGGCGCTCATCATGTAGACTTGCATGGGGAGCGCTGGCAGGACTGATGTAATATCGCCCCGCGAGATCTGGTTATTGGCAAGGAGTTTGTCCACGTCAACCTCTGCTGGAGGAGACCATTGGAGCTGGCGTGTAGGATTGGGGACATCGGTAGGCTGCTCGACGAGACGTGCCATCTGTTGTATGCTTGCCGCGTTGAGCAGATCTCGAGGCTTCAAGTGGAGGCTCCTCTTCCGTAATAAGGTGCTTACTTTGATGGCGCTGATGGAATCGAGACCCAGGTGGTAAAGATTAGTCGATGCAGGTATTGAGCCCACAGGGACATTCGACACTTGACTTAAGACGTCTTGGATGACGGAGCACACATCGTTCCACTCAACAGCACCATGACGTGCAGCGTCCTCGCTCATGTGCTCCAGCTCAGGGTCAGCGTCGTCCTTGATCGCAATCGCGGCAAGCCCACAGATCTGCACCCCTTCCTCCGTCCACGAAAGAACTTCTGAGTCCGATGAGGTTGTCAAGTGAGTCAGGACATGGTCGAGCTCTCGAAGCAATCCGGCTGCCCCCTTTTCAGTGAAATAATCTGCTTGGCAAGCCATACGCCATATGAGTTGTCCTCCAACTGCCTCGGCTTCAACACAGACCGGGTAGTCTACTGCGGCAAAACCCGCACCTGTAGGCTTGAGAAGCTGTTCATGAAGTTCCTTATTGCTCGGCTTCTGTAGCATAAAAAGAGTGTTGAACAGCTCTCTTCCGGGAACATTGGCAGCGAGCTGTGCTTTTCGCAACGGGAAGCCCTGGTACTCTCTCATAGCTGCTAAGCTCTCCTCCAAATAAGACAAGAAAGCAGAGGCCGAACCATGCAAAACTGAGCGAGCGGCCACAGTATTCATGGTGGGGAACAGCAAGTCCTCTGCTCCCTCAAAGTCCCTACCCGACATAATTACACCGAATGTCACATCAAGTCGGCCTGTTAAACGCGCCAGCACAGACGCCCAACACGCATGGCAGAGGGCCTGGAGGCTGACGGACTGCGACTTGCAATAGTCTATGATCTTCGACAGGGCCGTGCTAGATGAGGCTTCTTGACGGTGCGCAGACGTGAACGCTGCTGTCTCATGATCACTTCGCTTCGGTAGTATTGTTGGTGACACCCCGTCAAGCTGCTCGGCCCAGAATTGTGTCGCCTCTTCACTTCTCGACTCTAGAGCCTTGGTTAGGAATGGGTCGGCAGATGAAACAGGTCCGAGGATTCCTTTGTAAGCAGCCTGTAATTTGTCATAAATCAAGCCGAGTGACCAGCCATCGTATAGCGCATGCGCAAGTGAGACAACCATGAGTTTGCGATGGCCATCGTCAACAAACTGCAGCTGAAACAGATCACGGCGTGCTTGTCCGGCTATGGCTTTCCTTGTCGCTTCGTGCATGAGTCCGTCCATATCAGAAGAGTTGATAATGTCTAGCTCAGCGCTGGAAAAAGACGACTCCTTGAACACGACCTGGCAGTAGCCCATATCAAGATCTGGCTCATTAACCTCGTAGAAGCCGGTCCGAAGGACTGGCGATTGAGCGACAACATCGTCCCATGCCTTCTTTAGCCTTCTCATGTCCACATTGTCGGCGATTTCTAAGACGTCGTGATTAAAGTACCACTCAAAGTTCGATTGCAGCATGCTCGCTATCATGGACTCTTGAAGCGCGGTTGGAGGCAGAACCGACTCAACTGTCTTCATGTCACCGCCGCTCTGCTCCACGCAGGCCCATAGCCTGTCCTTAAGAATACCAAGAGCAGCACTATCAGGATTGCTGGGCTGATCGTCTGTCGCAGACTGCATTGCTTCCCGACATATCATGTCAACCCGCTGTAGTCGCATGATTTGGGATGGCGAAGCATTGATGTTCTGTTGCTTTAGCTTGGCGGAGAGCCTGATCACGTCAATGCTGTCAAGCCCTAGGCCGAGAACCGTTGAAGAAGCGCAGACGTCTGTTGCCGAAACGGCGCATAATGAGGCAATTTCCTTTCGAATCGTTTCCGACAAGTCGTCCCAGGCAAACTCATTGTCGGGTGCCGTCTCCAATGCCTCGTTTAAAGCAGTTTCTGCGCTGTCTTGGAGTAAACTGTGGTCAACAGAGCCTTCAGCAACCGAGTTGAAGTCCGAGGTCATGGAAGTGATTGCTTGCTCCAAATCGTTCAAGAGGACCTCCAGTCCACCCTTGTCCGAGATTTGCCCTTGGGCAGCTAAATGCAGTTTCAGATGCCCGCCCTGCGTTTGCACCGCTTCCAGAGCAAGCGGGAAATCCGGGTCCGAAGGACTATCCTGCACTACCCACGGTACATCGTCATCTCCATCCGTGGCCTGCTCAATCTGAAATGCAAAAATATTATCAAACAGAGGCTTTCCCCCTGCGCACCATTTGGAGATACTGCTGAGAGGTGTATGTTGCAGCGGCAGGGTTTCAGTGTTGAAGCCATGGCATTTGCGGATCAATGATGCCCAGCTCAGCCCACTGCAACTCTTGTTAAAGAAGGGAAGGGTGTTGAACAGAGGACCAATTGTCAAGCCGACGCCTTGAAGTTCGATAGACCGACCGGACACGATGATTCCCATAGTCAGGCCTGTTGGGAAGTATTGTTGCAGCACATACGTCCACAAAGCCATGACAACTGATTGCATAGTCACATTTTGACTCCTGCGGACAGCTTCCAAGGACCGTAGATCCATGTTTCGAGTTGTCATGGCGGACTTTCTTGTAGTAACATCAGTTAGCCTTGGTATTGAACTAGGACTCCATTCTTGCAAATGATTGATCCAGAACTGTTTACCATGGTCGTATCGCCAGAGAGGACCATGCACAAGCGCTTCGAGGAATGATGGCGATTCAACCACAGGCTTCTCATCATACTGTGCGAACAATTGTCTGAGTAGGACATCCAAACTGTTGCCGTCGTAGAGCGCATGGAAGATGTGGACAATAAGCATGTTGTCGTCTCTGCCCGTGACATACAGTAGCTGCAGAGGCTCCGAGATCTTGGACTTGTTCATGTCTATCCATTCTGACTTCCTTTGTGCAAGAAAACTCTCGACATCTTCGCCCTCTGACAACCGATGCTCATACCACCTGATGTCGCGGTGCGACATGGCTACCTGGATGCTGCCATTCACAGTATTGACGAAGGCTGTGCGGAGAATAGCTTGCGACGATTGGAGATGCACCCATATCTGCCGCAATCGATCTCGCGAAACATCTTTCCTGAGGAGCATGCGGAAGGAGTTGAAGTAGGCGTCCTGGCCTTCCATTGTCATTGCTTTCGACACGATTCCTTGCTGGAGCGGGGAGCATGGCGCTATATACTCAATATCCCTAGGCTTGATCCCAAGCTCTCTGCAAACAATATTGCGGTACCTATGACCACAGGCTTGGACGAGTTGTCTAGCTTGTCGAATCAGGTTCAGATGCTGATGCGGCTTCTTGACGCTCAAGGCCTCTGCTAGGTCAGCAATGACGGGGTTTCTAAGGACTGTAGCGGGTGATGAAGCTTGTAGACCCAAAGTTCTCAGGGCCGTTGCCAGCTGTATTGCAGAGATGGAATCAACTCCCAGGTCAAACAAACTCGTTCTTCCGGTAATTTCTTCCATTTTGACCTTACTGAAATCGGCCACGGCGCGGAGAAGTGTCTCGTAAACTCCTCGATCAAAACGCGTAGTTGCAGCCGGACCCTCCGTCGTCAGGGCCATGAGCTTCTCGTGAGAAAGTTCCTGGAACAAAGGTCTGAGCAACTTGACCTCAGCTTTGTTGTTTGGCGACAATGGGATGTACGGTAGCCTCAAGAAGTATGTGGGAACCATGTATGCGGGGAGTCGCGCGCGGCAAGCAGCTTTCGCCTTGGGACCGAGACCATCATCTGGAAGAATTTGAAGGTCTTGACTGCGCGAACTTTTTCTGACAATGAAGGAAACCAAAACATCTCTGCCGCTAGAACCATGGCTTGTGACAATCGTCGCGACGTCTTCAATTTCCGGCACACTTGTGCGCATGGCATGGTTGATCTCGCCAATCTCAAGACGCTGCCCTCGGAGCTTGACCTGGTCGTCAGCTCGGCCCAGGAATTCGAAGCAGCCATCGTGCAGTATGCGCACGAGATCTCCTGTGCGATATACCCTGTCGGAATACTCCTGGAGAGTCGGGAAGCGCTCTCTGGTAAGCTCCCGTCGATTCAGGTAGCCCTTTCCAACCAGTCGCCCAGACACGCATAATTCTCCAACACCGCCGCGCAAGACGGGGATCTCTGTGCCTTGGCGGAAGACATATGAGCCGACATTGGGGAACTGTTGTCCTATATTGCTAGGCCGGCCATTCACAGGGACACGCTGATACATGGTTACGCCAATTGTGGCCTCGGTCGGCCCGTAAGCATTGTAAATGACAGCCTTGGGGCCCCAGACGTCCAGAATCTCCTGCTTTAACTGCTCACCGCCGGTGATGAATACCCCTCTACAGAGGCTTGGAACATCATCTGGATGTATCAAACGCGCAAGGCTAGGTGTAAGGTCAATGTGGGTGATTTGAAGCTTGCTGATTGTTCCTGTGAGATCGTCCAGGATGAGATCCTTTGGGGCAGCCACAACAGTCATGCCGACCGACCAGCTCCAGTATTGTTCGAGAACGGAAACGTCAAAATGAAGGGCTGCGAACTGTAGCCATTTTGAATCATTCTCCCAGTGACCCTTGAAAAGTTCCTGGAAGGCCATCATGGCCTGTACTGCGTTGTCGTGTGTGATCTCACAGCCCTTGGGTGTTCCAGTGGTGCCTGATGTGTATAGACAGTAGCACGTCTTGTCGGATGTAAGATCTGCCCTAGTAACTCGTGGTGCATCGGAAATGTTCTCGAGTGCCTTTTCATCAATGCGAAGGATGTCGACCGGAATTTCAAAGCCGAATATGCTATGAGTGCTGGTAAGCAAGCACGGCGACTGGGAGTCCTTCAGTATAAACTCTTTCCTTGCATCAGGTGCACCAGGGTCCAATGCCACGAACGAGCAACCTGCTTTCAAGATGCCGAGGATGGAAAAGTATGCTTCGGGACACTTGTCGAAATGAATTGCTACGATACTTCCAACTGGCACCCGTTCAGCTACAAGATTGGCAATCTTGTTGCCAATGCTGTTGAGTTCATGATACGACCATGATTGTTTGATAGGGAGTTCACCATCAAAATCACTGACAAACTCGAGTGCCACTTTGTCGGGGTGCGTCACGGCTTTCTCTTCGACAAAGCCATGGAGAAGAGTCACTGGTGCTGGGAGCACAGGAGCGATAGGAGGGGATATGGAGAAGATGTCTGGTGCGAATTTGTGTAAGTCGTCTGCTGTCTCGTTTGGGCAACGAAGCAAGTGCTCGATAGTGGCATCGAATTGTCGAAGAAGAAGCTCAGCCTGCTCTTCTGGCAGCACATCGCTATAGAAAGTGATGCGTAGTCGTGTTTCGTTGTTCGTCTGAGGCTCGATCTCCATAGAGACTGGGTACTCCACCACAGCGTCGTCTTTGACTAGACTCCAAGGCTTCACCACCTCAGCGTTGGTCTCCATTTTCTGGTAAGCTAGGAGAGTGTCGAACACTGGCGTTGCTGGATGTCCGAGCCACTTCTGGATCTGGCTAAGGGGGGCGAATTGAAACTTGTGCAATGATAATGTGACGCTCATCGCTGCACTCAAAAGGTCCATGTTGACGGGTTGGTCTGATGCCACAACGGGAATAGTGGTGAGACATGGAAGAGGAGCATGCCTGAGTTCATCATCTGTTCGTCCCGATAGTGTGACTCCAAAAACAACAGATGATTCACCCAAATAAGAAGCAAGCACACGCGTCCACGCAGCTTGGAGGACAGCTTGCACGGAGATGTCCAGTCTCTGCGTCAAACTTTGTAGCAGGGAAGTCGGCAGAGATGCTGTGCTCTCAAACGTGATTACGTTTTTCTGGTTCTCTCGTAATGGTGTCATCATGGGGAACTGATTAACCACAGCTTTTGCCGCAAGTTGCTGCCAAAAATCTTGCGCCTCTTCTCGTTGCTCCTGACTTCTCGTCATCATCAAGGCCAAAGAAGATTCAATCGGATAAAAGCTAGGCTCTGAGTAAGTTTGAAGACGCAGAGCCAAAGCTTCAAGAATCGAATCCAGTGACACTGCGTCATACAGAGCATGATGAACAAGAAGGTGCATATTATTGCCATCATCATGCTGGGTAATAGCTAGCTTCCACGGAATTATTCCTGGGTCAACAAGAATTCTTGCTGCTGCAGAACCTTTCCAGGACTCGGTCGAGAACCCTACTGAGCTGGCAGGGTCTATGATATCCAAAGGAAGAGATATTGCTTCGGGACGAAAACGAATCATTGCAAACGAGGTATCTTGATGACGAACGGAAATGAAACCCGTGCGGAGCATGGGATGATGAACTTGCATAGTTCTCCATGCTTCAGCTAGGCGTTCGGTACTAAAGTTCGCGTCCAGTCTGTATGATATCAAGTTGAAATAATGCTTCCCGTGTGACTGAAAGAATGAATTAAGCATTGCAGACTGCAGACTTGTGCAAGGGAGGACTGCTTCAAAGTCGTCTTGACCAAGTAGTGTTGTTTTGACTTGGTTTGAAACTTCGTCCGAAAAGCGCTTGATATCGTAGCGTGGAGTAACAGCTGAATCAATGTCATATCTCCCATCAAGTCTCCCTGCCAATTTCCTAACTGTAGAGCACTCAATGACATCGGTCGTCGATATCTTGTAGCCTTGATGGCGAAGAATTGAAGCAACCTGGACAGCATTGATACTATCCAATCCAAGCTGGAAGATGCTTGTATCTCGTCGAATACGCGACTTTGGCACCCGAGACAGCTCAAGTAGCACATCGCGAATCCGTGACTCCGTGTTCGTCAAATGCTCGATCTCCGTGGTGTGTTGACTTCCTTTATCAAGCTTCTCTTTCTTTGCTTTCAGATCAGCCACTGATGACCTCAATAAAGAAGGAAGCTCCTCGCGCCTTGATGGCGGCGCGAGTGGCGATCCAAGCATTTGTCTGAATTGATGTTTGAAAAGCTCTGCAAAGGTTGTGGCAACATCTCCAGTCACAGCATGCATGTCATGGTGGATGTTGACAACTACAGAATCCAAGTTTGGGCATGGAACTACCTCGCAGACGATTGGAATGTCCATATCTCCAGAGTCCTCTTCAAGGGTCCATAAAGATTCATCCATCTCCTGTAAAGGATGTTGAAGGAGGAGAAGAGTGTCAAATAAGCCTCGGCGTGGCCGCTTGATGATCTTCTGCACCAGACGGAGTGGCGTGAACTGATATGGCAGAACTCTGGTATTCAGTTCTTGGAAGTACCTGACCAGACTGATATTCTGGGAGCTTCCCGAAACGTCAACTCGGAGGGGGATAGTGTTGAAGCACGGCGCCACCAGCCTATCCAGTCCCTCTATGTCCAACGTGCGGCCGCTCATCACGTTCCCGAAGCAAATGTCATCTGTGTTGTATGATACACTAAGGACAGTAGCCCATGAAGATTGGCATGCCGCCAAGAGGGATACACCTAATGACCGTAATTCTTCTTGGACTTGACGGAGGGGTATATCAAGTGAAGTAGTGTGAGTGCATTGCTCGACGCGCTTCCAATTAGTCTGGGAAAACAGATGTGATGACCGAAAGCCCCTGAAATGACCCTTCCAGAATTCATGCGTGTCATCTGGCAAACTCAAGGTCTCCCGGAGGAAAGACTCATACGGAACTGGCGGGGGCAACTCCATACCCCGAGCCAGACATTCTACCTCTCTCCAAAGATTCTCCATAGCCACGCCGTCATAAAGGGCGTGATGGCATATCATTGACAAGAATACGGATCCCTTGTATCGTATCATTGCCATAGAGAACGGCGGAGTCATAGTGTCCAATGGATCAGGTAAACTTTTCAAATGCTCATGAATGGCTCCATCAAGCGAGGGCACGTTCACATCAAAGCTTTTCCAGGAGATGCACCACCCGGCGAGAACAACTTGAACTATAGCCGTATCGTGTAGCTCAGTCGTGATAAAACATGTTCTCAATATGCCGTGGCGTTGACACATCGCATTCCAGTATTCCTTCATCGTCTCAGGATTGACACGTAGTCTTAGGAGAACCTTGTTGTAGTAACTGCCCTGTCCTCGCGACAGCATGGCCTCTTGTAGGGGAGTGCACGGTAACACCTGGGACACCACCTGTCCTTTATGAAGAAATCTGGTTTGGACATCGCTGATGAAAAACGATGGGAGTGTCCGAGTCGAGCTTGATTTCGCGGTATCGTCGGTGCTGCTTGACTGGTCCAGGACCCGTGCCAGCTGCACAATGTTTGAGTTTTGAAGTATGGCTGAGATTGGAACTCTTTTCTTGAGCCTTGTATGAAGCTGTCGAGAAACTTTGATAGCTGAGATTGAGTCCAATCCCAACGTGGCAAATGCCGTCCATCGGCCAATGTCTGCTCTTGGGGTTTCAAGGGAATCTGCTACGACGTCTGCGATAGCAATCTCAGACGCGTTCCAGTTGCTATCGTTGTTTGGATCCCGCGATCCATCGCTCGATGTGGTCTGCAGGTAGTCCAAGTCTAGATCTCTGAACAATCTCCGAAGTTGCCGTCGATCTACCTTACCACTGGTTGTGAGTGGTATATGAGAAACTGGAATAAGATACGAAGGTATCATGTAGGACGGCAGTCGCATTCGCAACGCCGAGACGAGTTGATTGTGTACCACTTCCAGCACATCTAGGGCCCTGTCGTAAGGTCCATTGTTGTGAGACTTCGGAACGTAGAACGAGACGAGCTGTTCTGCTGCGCCATCATTCCTTTGAGCCAGAGTAGTGACCGCAGAGCTGACAAGTTCACTCATGGTAATCAGGCCCGAGATTTCTCCGGCTTCGATTCGTTGTCCCCGTAATTTGATCTGGTCATCAATACGGCCCAGTATCACTAAGGACCCATCGGGAAGCATACGACCCATGTCACCAGAGCGGTAAATTCTCCCGTACTGGGGGTGCATAATGAACTTCTCTGCAGTTAACTCGGGCATATTGAGATAGCCGTGGGCGACTTGACTGCCTCCGAAGCAAAACTCACCCACCCAGCATTTGGGGAGTGGCTCGCAGCTGTTCGGTGACATAACAAACGCAGATGTGTTTGGGAAGACCCATCCTAGGTGCTCTATATGCTCTCCAGGCCGCATCTTCTTAACGCTGCATATGTTCGTTGTTTCAGAAGGTCCATAACCTTGCCAAAGAAGCTCGCCCCAGTTCTCGAGCACTGCGTGTGTCAAGGGCTCGCCAGCAGTCACAAGAAATTCGACACTAGGGACATTCTTGCGGTCGATGAGCGAGGCCACTGTAGGGGTCAAGCTGAGATGAGTGATCTGAAATTGGTTGATGGTCCGCTCTAGATCTTCGAATACCACGTCATTTGAGCTTGCACACAGGCACATGCCCGCGTGCCAAGTGAAAAAGATCTCGAAAACCGAGACGTCAAATGCTTGAGAGCAAGCTTGAAGTAGACGTGCGGATCGCCGGTTGTTGATAGGGTACGTTTGTCCCAGGAATGTGATGTTGCTAGCGATGTTTTCCTGGGTAACCGCCACGCCTTTGGGTGCTCCTGTTGTCCCGGAAGTGTAGATAACATAAGCTAGCCTTGAACCATCGGGCTTTATGCCAAGGTTTTCACCAGAAAAGGCATCAAGCTCTTCTACGCCTGGAGCAAACACTTGCATTCCATCGAAACATAGAGGTTGCGTACTCAAGGTGTCATCCGTCAAGCAGTACTGGACCTTGGCTTGGCTGAAAATGTCCTGAATACGAGCAAGGGGTGTATTGGGCAAGACAGGAAGATAACCGCAGCCCGCCTTGACAATGCCCAGTATTGAAGCGTAAAGATTGATGGATTTCTCCATAATAATAGCCACGACTTGCCCGGGACTAACGCCGTTGTGTCGCAGAAAATGCGCAATCTTATTGGCATTGGTATTCAAACAACCGTACGTTAAAGCTGTCATATTTGGCGACTCAGTATTGAGGGACTGAGCGAAGCATATCGCATTAGTAGTAGGATTTCTCTGGACCGCTTGTTCGAAAATACCCGCAAGATCAAGGTCATGCCGCTCAGTGATGGTTTGGCCGTTGTAGGTGGACAGATCAGAGGTGTGCCCTGACAAAATAATCCTCGTAGGCTCTTGAGGCTTGTCAAGTAGATTGCGCACAACTTTCTCAAATTGAGACAGGAGAAGATTTATAAGATCTTCGGACATAAATGCAGAATCATATGTAACTTGTACTTGAAAATGCGTCGTCTGGGGCTCTACCTCAACGAGTATCTTGGTCTCTAACCGATCAACATGTCGAACCTCTTTCACTAAGTTGTGTCGTCCAGCATGGCTGTTCAAAGTCTCTTGATACGCGAAGAGAACATCATAGAGCCCGTCCGGAGTCTGAAGACCAACAAGTTTCTTGATCTCTGCGAGGGATAGAATGCAGTGGTCCATGACTGCCCGGTTGTGCGACTGTATGCTCCTCAATAGATCCAAGCTGGTTTCCGTGCGGTCAAGATCGATGCGGAGTGGTAGTGAAGCGATACACGGGCCTACGATCGTTTCTATTCCGGATAACGGAATACTCCTTCCAGAGGTCACACAGCCTATTACCAGATCGGACAAGCCATGTATGGCACTCCAAAGCATGACCAGGCCAGCTTGAAAAAACACCTGAGGGCTCACCCCTTGAACTCGAGCCATCGACTCGACCAGATTCTGCTTGATGTTCAATATCGATCTCGCCGACGATAATCCGTTGGATGTTTGGGTATAAGCGTTCAGTTTGGGAAAAGGGGCCCTGCTCCAACCACGCAGGTATTCGCTCCAATATGCCCGGGCATGGTCCTCCTCTTGACTTCTCGCTGGACTCTTGTAGAATCTAATGAGATCCTGAAATGGTCTCCGGAAAGGGGCCTCATTTCCTGATAAATTGCTGGATAAATCTTCCAAAAGCATATCGAATGACCATCCATCGTAGAGAGCATGATGTATATGTACGAGAACTCGGATTTCCTGCTGGGGAGAAGGTTGTAGAATCTGGAATCTCCATGGCCGAAGCCAACTCTGAGGTGTCGAAAGTGCAAAGTTCGTGTCGAAGTGGGAGACAGTCTCAATTTGATCCGGCCGTATCGACCTGAAAAGCAAGGACACAATGCCTTCGCGTCCAGTTGTGAACCCTGTGCGGAGCATCTGATGCTGCGAGGCCAAAGTATGTAGTGCTACCGATACCTGAGATGCTGTGATTCCAGAAACCACCTCGAATTCTATCTCATTGCAATACATTTGAGGGTTTTGCATGGTTTCGGCAATCATAGCGGATTGTAGCGACGTACAGGGAAAGATGTCAATAACCTCGCCCTGTATGGAGTTCCGTAATTCTTGGTGCTGCTCTAGCATCAGAGGCAAATTCGCCAGCATACTGATATTTACAGGACTGGAGGTGGCGTCGTCGATTTCCGGACCCGCTTGAACCGCAGCACACAAGTCCGCCGCTGTTCGTGTTTTGAGTAGTTTTGACGCACTGATATTGAAACCCGATGCGCGAAGGGACGAAGAAAGTCTAATGGCAACCAAGGAGTCGATGCCAATTGAAGCCAAACTTGTATCCATGGTCAACGTAGACCCAAGAGCCTTGGATACTGCATCCATAAGAGCTCCATCAAATCCATCTTCAAGCCGTAAACCATCGTCGTCGGTTGAATTCTTCGCCTCCTGGAAGTCCGAACAAAGTCGCTTCTTGTCTACCTTGCCACTAGGTAGTTTAGGAAGATCAGCCATGGTGATTATGTCACCCGGAACCATGAAACCTGGCAGCCACTTGCGGCAGCTTTCTAGGACAGTGTCTCTAGTGGTTCCGTCTTCCACAGCACAAAACGCAACGAGGATAGAGTCCACCACCGCTGCTACCGCGGTGTGACAACCAGACGTTTTCAGAACTGCGTGCTCAATCTCGCCAAGTTCAAGCCGCTGGCCGCGAAGCTTGACTTGACCATCGGAAATCCGGCCAAGGCATTCGAGGGTTCCGTTAGGCAATAGCCGAGCCCTATCACCTGTCCGGTACACCCGTCCATAGGGTGAGGAGATGAACGAAGAGGCCGTTTGATCTGGACGGTTGAGGTAGCCAGCAGCTAACTGATGGCCTCCAACTGCTAATTCGCCCACTTCGCCTAGAGGAACAATTTGGAAATCTTGGCTCCTTTCTGGTGATTCTGCCGGCTGTATAACGAAGCAAGAAACGGTGTCCAATGGTGCTCCAATGTTGCCCACTGGAGAGTCTGACGGAAATGCAGGTTGAACGGTGCTGTGATCCAGTTAGCAGAGCAACTTGAAAAGTGCGCGGGTGTCCTACCAATGGATTGTGGCTTCGGTGGGACCATACATGGCCCAGAGGATGCTATTCCTCGAAGAATCTCCACCAAATTCCTGGACGACTGGGAAACTCAACATCTCTCCAATAGTCAACACGAGTTTCAGGCAAGGGGCATGATCCCGCTTCCGTAGCAAGCCTCCAGCCACGGTGGGAGTTAGCTCACAGGCGTCGACATTCATATGACGAATGACTCCCGGTAGATCATCAAGCATTTGCTGCCGCTGGATCGACACAAGGGTGCTTCCACGAAACAATGGGAAGAAGATTTCAAAAACCGAAACGTCGAAAGTTGGTGCGGCAAATTGCAAGAACTTCGAGAAGAAGGGAATGTGTCGATGATGGGCTAAGAGGGCCTGAGTTGCTGCGGAATGAGATATGCCAACACCTTTTGGCGTGCCAGTCGAGCCCGAAGTATACATGACATATGCTGAGTCATCAGGACTGGGCACCCGATGTTGCGCAAACGAGGGATTGGGTGCCTCGTCCTGCGCGTCAACCACGAGTATGCTTAACCCATTTTCATTCGGGATTTTGGATGCCAGGTTTCGTGTAACCAAAACAGTCTTTGCCGAGACATCATTAAGAATGAAACGGAGTCGCTCGAGCGGGGCATCGATATTCAGCGGACAGAAAGCCCCTCCGGCTTTAAGTATGGCTAGAAGCGATATGTACAGTTCCGGAGACTGTTGCATGAGCACCGGCACAACGAATGTCCCATCAGTAGCTGCACGGCTTTGCGTTATCCGCCATGCCAGAGTTTCGGCTCGCTCATGAAGTTCTTTATATGAATAAGAAGTCCGACTGCTATGCTCGAGGTATTCCAAAGCTGTCGAATCGTCTACTGGCTTAACGAGTTCGTGGAGGAGCTGTGGACCAGGAAGCTTGATGGGATTTGGGTTGAGGATAGAAAGATTGGTGGTAGTCATCGTGAAGACTGATGTGATGCCTGGGCGGCTAAACTTTGGATTCCCTCTGTGTTCCAGAATTCCCGGACACCTCGACTTTTCCTTGCACAAGCCATGGAGTTCTGTCCAATTAATGGACTTGGAACGGGGAAGCTGTTAGCAGGCCGCGTACAGCCGGGTACAACCCAACCTTGCCTCGCTGGGCGGACACTGCAGGCGATGGCGTGCGTCACCGCAGTAAGGGACCACTCTAAGCCAGGCTGCGGCAGGCAAAACCCACACACTCAATCCGGATGACAGGTGCAACCAGCCAATTAGTGAGCAGCTAATTCTAAGCAAAGCAGTGCTATTGCTTGCAGCTCGCAAGGCGATCTCGGATGGGCACGGTTAGGTCCCTTGTCCCACGTGCGGAGGAGGTGGTGACGAGCCTGTGAGAAGCGTGGAATTACTCAGCGGGCCCTAAGCCAAAGGCACGCGAGTGGACGAGTAAGGCAGGTGTAAGCTGGACAGCGGGATGATTGACAGCAGGTCAGCCAAGATATCTGCAAAGCTAGATCAACCCTGGGCTGAACTAGAGATGGTGGTGGGTAGTTCGTCCTGACGCACGAGACAGTCCAACATGTCATCTGATCCGAGAGCTGATGGTGCCCCCACTGCTCGGTATATGTGAAAGGACTGAAGCCAAGAGTAGCGCGGCAGTTGTAAAATCAATGAGTCAATCGCTCGGTGTTGGGTGAGATCGATGCTAGGATAGGGCAGTAGATGGGCGTTGAGAAGGGGTTGAGATCTCGCTCCACTTCTGATCCGAAATCCGTGAGTGTATGTCGTCACGATTCCGCCCTACGCTAACAATTTATTCATGCCGTATCCGCAAACTAATCAGCAGATATGTCCAGCGAACATTAACAGGGGGACAAACAAGTGACTACACTCGAGCCGCGAGCTATGGAGCACCGCCAAATCGCAGAGCAGCTTATACTTTGACAACGGTATCAGTTCCAGCCATTGGTCCAAGCATGTGGCTTACACTGTATGCCCCAAACAAGGCTGCCAACAGCGTCCCAGTAAGTTGCCCGATAACTGCAATGTGAGGAAGAAAACCGCTCACCACATTAAAATAATTGCTTTTTTTTCTCCGTGGTTTTTTTGTTCCCGCCTGCCACGTCTCGCTCGAATTTCTGGTCCTTAAGCACGTCTCGTGTACGCAGGTTGCAGCCACGCAATCGGTAATTACTTGAGCAGTTTGGACACTCGTGATATGGGATCTTGGAACATACCACTTCCAACAATGCCAGCCGATGAGAAAGTTTGAAGTATTTGGTGCTCTCGCTCCCTGCGAGCGAAGGCGGGAAGGAGGGGGGGTGTCACATGCGGTAACTGCATCAACCAGCCTTGAGCTCATCGGATCACTGCGGCCCAACACCATGCAGCCCCCTCAGTGTCCCACTGTGACAGCCTCAGCTACCAATCTTAGTCCCTCGACTATCAGCAGAGCTCCAACAGCCGCCGATATCGTACCACCGAAGCTCCACGATGACCCGTCGTAAACCGACCGGTGCTCGGAGCCATCACCATAACGGCCCCTTGTAAGCTACTCCAATAGTTAAACCTCATACGTAAAATCACTGCAGCATTCGGACAAGAATACATGTAGCACGGCCAAACTCCTTTGATCCACATCATGTTCTAGAACAGCAAGAAAGTTTGGCAAGGACGCTAGGGTTCGCACTCGCTAGAGACACACGATTATGGCGACCCGTGAGTACGGAGGGAGGTTGGTGCGAGCATTTAAAACCAGCAGAGCCACGTACTGTAAGCATTTTGGTAGACGGCGAGGAAGGGGTGAGGAGCAGAGAGCGATGATACTTGCCGCACATGGCTGCTACGACCAGCAAAATGGGTCAGCGAGCTGCTTCCAACCCATAATTTGCACCTCTCCAGGCTCATCACAAGTCAAGATGTGTGTAACAGAGTCGCCATGGTAACTTATCCTAACCATAGCGACAAACCCCCTAAATCCGTTACCGATAGGCGCCCGGAGCCGGCCTGCATACCTTTCTAGGCCCAAGTCACTGGCCCTTCGGCATGCATCTGCCGCGCAAATTGTGCTCCTAGTCTCTTCCTTGGCCCTTCCATCTGTATAATACGAAGACCCTTGGATATCCTCGGTTAGGGATTGCAACCCCTGACACTTGCTGCATGAAGAAAATTTTTTATCAGATCCGGTGTTAATCAGATCATCAGATAATTCCCTCAGCATCCCCACCGCGTGGGTCCACTCTCCTTTTGCAATCCAAGCCCCGGCACTAACACGCTGCCCTACAGCATGTACCTACTTCGTAGTGTCAGCAAACATAAAGAACGCACGGCATCAAGTGGAATGGAATTTGACCAATACTTTCTTGTCGCCAAAATCCCGGACCTCTTCCATACATCTTAGAGCAGGATGCAGATACTAGTAGACAGCAAGGTAAATAGAAAGGGGGGGGTGGTAAGAGACGTCAAAAGAAGCAGGTGGGTAGTAAATACTAGTAGTAGGTAGGGGATGTGGAGAGGTACAGTGCAGAGGTTTTATGGAAGGACAAGTCACTATTCTTTTCCTTTTGCCCTTAGTGGAGGGCTCTCTTCTGCATGACTCGTCCAGTTCTTCTTCCCATTACCTCACCGCTCCAACATCCCGTCTCCAACCCCATCGTCTCGCCCTCTCCTAGTCCCGCTCATATCCCGCTCATACCTGCAAACCCCCGTCATCAGGTTTCACGCCTGACTCTTGCGAGCATGGCATAGGTGGCCCCTCCGAGCTAGACCGCGATGCATCCCGACCCCTTGCCCTTTCATCTTATCAGATCCTGTGATTATCGGCCTGTCGGTCTATAGCGCGTGTCGCCATGGCCGCTACCCACGTCATCCTTTCCGCTCCAAGGGCCTAGTTATCCACAGGCCCGACCGTTCGCCAAGCCATCTTCAGTCCTCTTTCCCAAGTAAGAATAGTCACTGAGACCAGAGTCGACTATAGGCCAACTTGTGACGCGGGCCTTTGCTGCGGCTGCTCATTTACTCACCTAGGCATTATGCAGTACAGCCATACCTCATTGTGCAGATGATCTACCGATTTAACAAGCAAGACCCTGAGAGCTAACCTGCTGAATGGAAAGTAATCGAATCTGATGAGCGCACCATCATAAGAAACCCAGCGAGACCTCACGATCGCCTCTGTATCACATCAACATGGACCCAGTCACGGTCATGAATTGCAGATGGCATTGTCCTGTAACAATGGGCGGAGTGGATTCCACCCCCCGTATCGTGCCATCCAAAGTCGGAAGCTCGCGGAGTCATGGCCCGAATTGTCGTCTTTTTCGTGCCTTCATGTAGACATCGTACGGTCCAACCCGCGGCTTCGGAGCAAACTACACCTCCCTGCTTAGGTTTTAGGGGTCCCTGGTCCACGGTGCAAGCCAGGGTTCCAGACACAATTTAGACGAGGCGTCCTGCATGTGCTGGGTGGGTTTCTTGCGGCACCGGACATGCTGGTGTGGACTCCTTGTGGTGTGTCAATTGCGTGGGATGGCTGAGGCAGCCCACGAATCCCCTTGTGCAATCGGGCTTGGTCCACTGCTCTATCCTACTGACATTCATCCGAGGAGCTGGAGGGAATGTCGATCGACGTGGAGCCAAGGAGCGAAATTTACTGATGTTCGGGTTAGCCTGCGGAGCGCAGCCGGTTTCTGCTGCCCGGCTCAGAATCTACATAATTAGAGGCACCGCCATTTCTGCCGGCCGGCAACGAGAGCGAGTGCATTGATTTACCGTTTTGGAAACGTTTCTACCGCAGGTCAAGAACAGCACGACTCCTGCAACTGATCTTGCGATTTTATAAAGAGCCTTGGCAGCAACATATAATTGGAGGCCATTCCCCTCGGACATCAAGACGCTACAGCTCTTAGCGGCCGTGACCGGATCCGAGGACTGAGGAAAAGAACACCAAAACTGCCACACATATTGGCCAGTGTCTGGTGGTAGAGGTGACATTGCTGCCGGCATTTAAGTGTAAGCCCCGAACCATAATTCTACTTACTATTTCTTATGTTTGTCCTTCACCTGAAGGATCTCACAGCTACCCCAGACATTTGTTGCTAACTACCTTTTTTCTTTTTTTCTTGTTTTTTTTTTTTTTTTTCCCTCACTGACAAAACCGCCATGCCTAGACTAAAGTCACTGCCGTCATCGATTCCTTGCTAGTCATCAAGACGTACAAGGCTACTCATACGGGCAACGTCGCATAAAGTCTGATCATAAATCTTGGTTTTGGACGTTTTTCGGCCCTAAAACACCAAAATCCAGATTGCAAAAACGAGCAAAGGCTGTTCGATATCTTCGGCGCAGACAATGTCTCCTCACAGTGAAGTCGTTTTAAATGGCAGCGACGACGGCGATGCCAGCCCCGTGCGCATCAACGGCTCTTCGTTCAATGACCACTCTTCATCAGCCGCCTCGTATACCTCACACTCAACGTCATCCACGCCGCTGACCACACACACTACCAACGGCCACCAACGCGCTCTTTCTCCTAACTCGCACCAGCCATCTCTATCACCATACCTCCCCGCCGTAGCCGACGACGAGGACCCCAACACCGAGTATGACCTTGTCTGTGTTGGGTTTGGCCCAGCCAGTCTCGGCATTGCCGTTGCCATGCATGACGCCCTCGCCGCGGGCCGCTCACTTCGCCCGGATGGTGCCTCACCCAAGGTGCTCTTCGTTGAGAAGCAGTCTCGCTTTGCCTGGCATTCGGGCATGCTGCTACCAGGCGCGAAGATGCAAATCAGCTTCATCAAAGATATGGCTACCCTGCGCGATCCGCGCTCGCAGTTTACCTTCATGAACTACCTACACAGCAATGGCCGTCTCGTTGAATTCACCAACTTGGACACCTTCCTCCCGGCCCGTGAGGAATACGAAGACTATCTGCGCTGGTGCGCTTCGCATTTCGGCCATGTGGTCAGGTACAGCAGCGAAGTCCTCTCAGTCACGCCGGACGGCGAGAGTTCCGCCACCGGCTCCCCGCTGAAAGGAAGCCCTGTTCGGACGTTTACCGTACGTGCGAGCAACGCCAAGACAGGCCGCATTTCATCATATCGCGGGCGGCAAGTTCTCATCGCCACCGGCGGCCAGCCTAGCCTACCCAAAAGCTTCCCGGTCAAGCACCCACGAGTGATTCACTCGTCACAGTTCGGCCACAAGATTCCCGAGCTGCTACCAAACAAGTCATCGCCGTACCGTGTGGCCGTCGTAGGCGCGGGTCAGAGCGCTGCCGAGATCTTCCACACCATCCAGCAGCAGTACCCCAACTCCAAGACTTATCTCATCATGCGACCTGAGTATCTGAAGCCCAGCGACGACTCGCCTTTGTAGGTTTCCAACCACGAACAGTGTGCCTCGCCAATTTTGTAGCTCTTACTAACCACAGTGTTAGCGTCAATACAATTTTCAACCCAGACTTTGTGGACAACGTCTTTCCCCGACCCCCCAAGTCGCGGTACAACTTTCTGCAGGATGCCCGAGCCACCAACTACTCGGTGGTGCGTCTGAACCTGATTGAGACACTGTACGAGGTCATGTACGATCAGCTGCGCACCCTCGGCCGCGACGAGTCGCTGTGGCCGCACCGCATCCTGGCAGGTCGGCAAATCAGCAGTATCGACCCAAGTGGCGACGGCAGCCTCGAAGTCAAGGTGGAGGTAGCAGCGGAAGACAGCAAGGAGGGTTTCGTCGACGTACCCACAGAGACTCTTGACGTCGATGTGGTCATTGCAGCGACGGGCTACACCCGCCGCGGGCACGTCGACATCCTGCGAGATGCGTGGTCGATGCTGCCCGAAGCAGGAGCCAGCAGCGCAGACGACCTAGGCAAGGGCATCACCGGGTGGAATGTGTCGACCGAGCAAGGCGAGCGAAAGATTAGTGTGGGAAGGGACTACAAAGTCAAGTTCATACCAGGCACAGTGTCGAACGGCTCAGGAGTATGGTTGCAAGGCTTGTGCGAGGGAACCCACGGGGTAAGTACACAGCCGAGCCCAACAGCGACGACGGACAGTACTAATAATGTTGTGTGGCAGCTGAGCGATAGTTTGTTGTCAATCATCGCAACACGATCAGGCGAGATGGTTGATTCCCTTTTTGGACAGCGAAAATGCTGAGGAGGCGCGCTGTGTCTGTTGTTTCACAATATCCATTGTTTGATTGAGGCGCGAAAAGGCATCGTGATGAGATGAATGGAGTTGGCTAGATGTCAAGGGCTGTGATGTTATTTAATGAGGGGCGGGAAGGGGCGGGAAGGGGCGGTACGCTTCAAACCCCCGAGTATCAATATGTCCTTTGCAATGCAATGATTGTCGTTAGCGAAGTACACTAGACGAGGATGATGCTGTGCAGGAACCAGCTCGTGGTGAATGCGGCCTTTGTCCTAGGAGTCACATCATCGCAATCTTAAAATCGTAGGCTGCAGCGCGCAGTCCCACGACCTGGCACAGGCCCCGATGCAAAAGTTCCCTCCCTTCTTCAGCTGGGGGCCCCCCAATTGCTCGTCGTCATCATTCCACCGCCTCAAACGAAGCCACACGGCCATATTATCAGATCCTGATCTCGCAGCAACACGAGTACGCGCGCCCCCAGACCTCTTGTGCATGGATCACCGTCTTCAACACGTTTGATTGTGTCCTGAATTACGCGGCATCCGTGGGGTCAGCACCTGG
>KL660772.1:37751-48972 GCA_000732775.1 Stachybotrys chlorohalonatus IBT 40285
CAGCCCTAAGTGATAGGTCTCTCTGACTCTGTTTTGACTCTTTCCCGCCGTGGCAGGCACGTGGTGGGACACTAAATGAGGTTGGAGCCACTGCTACAAGGTACCCACGAGGACGACGAAGGAGGGGTGATGCCCTGCAGCCGCAAGGCCCTGGACCGTTTTGGCCTCAGCGATGAGGTTGCGTACACGCATTGCGAGGACCTCGGAGTCAAGACGTCGTAAGCCACTTCACGCGCTTACTCAATCCTCCACCCAGGACGCTTCTGGCCATGAGTCCTCTCCAACGCCACATCGAGCCTCACCACCTCCCCTTACCCTGGTTGAGGTTTCAGGCGCCCAGGCAGCAGGCGCGGCCCCCGTCCCGTTGGTGGACCGAGAAACGACCCCATCGCCATCTCTTCGTCATACCGTCACAAGATACCACGATCCCGGCCATGGAGTCTTTCCCTCGCAAACAGTCATGGCCTGCCCCTCCCTCCTCTGTCCTCCCCCCCCCCCCCCGTCTCCCGAACCATTATCGTGCAACCCTTTCCCACGCTGCAAAGGTCCTACTACATACGGCCAAGCACTAGGGCAACGTCAACCTCGCTCATTAATGCAAGGCCCCGAAGGGGACGCGAGGCCTGTATGACGATGACCACGGTCGAAGTCTAGGACCCGGGGGCTTGAGATCCTTTCGGGGAGCCTCGAGCGGACTGGCCCGCGGAGCGATGCAGGATATAGCTTCATCGTCGTCCTGGGACTAGGCGGCCGTTTTCCTTCCTGGCTGACACGACCATTGGTCTACCTCGTATGGACAGTAGACCGTATCCTATCATATCCTTCTTGCCAGTCTTGTTGCGTGACACATACACTCCTTTCACCGTGTCTTGATTGTCAATGCTTTGATACCCACATTCCTTCCCTTCCCCGGCCGGCCCCATCATGATTCAGTCCGGCGGCAGCGAACCCGGGGACCGACGCTCCTCTTCACAACGGCTCCCGGTCAACCCACGCCGCCACAAGGTCGCCCCTGAACAGCGCAAGCGCGTCGCCACAGCGTAGGCCCCCAATCCTCCACGGCCCAGACAAGCTCCTCCCCGCTTACAGTCTCCTGAAGATGCAACAGCTGCAACGTCCGTCGCATCAAGTGCTCCGGTGACCGCCCTTGTCACCAATGCTCATCCGCCGCACGGGAATGTGTATACCCCCCCTCTGTGGAGAAGGTCTCCATCTCGCGCTCTGAGCTCGATTCGCTACGCCGAAAGGTCGAGGCGTACGAGAAGGTGCTGACGGATGCGGGCCGCGCGAGCGAGTTGCTGCAGCACCAGAGCCCCTTGTCCGAGGGGGCGGCATCCCCTGGGGGCACTTGGGCGCCCAGTGTCGTGTCGCTGGACTCGGCAGCCGCTGCTGCGACGCAGTCGTCTGAGCATGAAGATGCCGTGGCTCCAGGTGGCATTGACAGTCGGCTGTTGCGTGATGGCGACGGCGTGACACGCTTCTTTGGGGAGACGAGCGCCGCGGCATTCCTCGACCACCTTAACGAATTTATGAACTTAATGACTACTTCGCTCATGTACCATCAGCACTCCCCGTCCCCTTCGCAGGCACAACCAATCCGCTCCTCTGGAGCTGCTTCATCGGGGACTCTCCTTCCCAGCTCTGGAACCTACCACACCCGTGACTCGAGGCCCCTGCGTACTGTCGATGTCAGCCCTCTCTGGGTACCTCCGGCGCCGAGTCTGTCCGCCATGCTCGCAGAGTTGCGCAGTGTGATTCAGGATGGCGGCAACGGCGAGCGGATCGGTGGCGGCATCTACTTCTGGGGCGATCTGGCCCTTGCAGAGAACCGCGACGACATGGCATTCGTCAACGCGGCTCTCGCGGTGTTATACTACCGCAGCACGGGGTCGCGCGCACAACAACAACGGTCTGGCGGATCTCCCAAAGACTCCCCCCAGCCATCCGAGGTGTTCTTCTCCCGCGCCATCCGCCTCCTCTCCAACCCTCTCGACGTGTCCCGCCGCGCCGACATCAGCGACGTGGCGACGCTGTCTCTGCTCGGGCTTTATTTGATACAAACCAACCGCTGCGATGCAGCGGCTATGTACATATCCACTGCTATTCGCACTGGAGTCATGCTTGGCGCACATAGGGGCTGGGTTGATGAGCGCGGCAAGAGAACATTCTGGACGGCGTACGTGCTGGATCGGTGGGTGAGCTGTGTGCTCGGTCGACCACCGTCCATCGCAGATGAGGCGGTCCAGCTACCACCACCAGAGGACGCGCTGTAAGTAAACCATATCCAGGAAACCGTGATCGATGTCAACTAACATATCATGTCAGGGGTATGCCATCACCTGCTGGGCTGAGAGCACACGTCGAACTTGCCCGCATTTCTGGAAACATCGTGGCCCACGCCTCCGGCGTCTCCACCACCGGCATGTCTTCAAGTTTTGCGCAAAACCTTGAACGCACGACCTGGCTCCTCGAGCAATGGGAGTCTTCGCTGCCCGCTGCCCTTCGCTTGAATCATGACGGCGCCAGCGATGATCCGACGGTCTGCTTGCTACATATGCAACACAACCACCTCATCATGATGGCCACACGACCTGTCTTCTTCGCTGCTGTCAAGCGCACGCTTGCCGAGCGTCTCGGCTCCGGCGTAGGCCCCGTTGCCGCACCGCATCCCGAGTTGCGCCACCTACAAAACTGCGCCAGTGCCGCCCAGCACATCCTTGACCTGGCACGCCGCGTCGCAGCTCAAGACTCGCAGCGCCGCGGCCCTTCCTCTCCGCCAATTCTCCTACACGCCGGCCTGCAGAACATCTTCGACGCAGTCGTGTGCCTGCTGCTGCAGGAGCTCGTCACGGACACGAGCATCGCGGACGAAGAACTGGCCTCGAGAAACGGCGCCGTGGAGTTCGCCGTGGGCTGCTTCGAGGACGAAGGCGGGGACTTTGCGCGGGATGCGGCGGGCGTGGTGGCGCGGCTCAAGGGGCTCGTGGAGGAGCTGAGGTTGAGGATGAGAGGGGCGGATAGGCTGGAGGGGGGCAGCGCCTTGTACGGGGACCTGGTGGCGATGATGGGGGGCGATTGGCCGTTGACCGATGAGTATGACGAGTTTATGGATATGTAAGAAGGTGGTGTTGAGATGGGCGTTTGGGCATTGGGAATATTTTACAAAAGACTCGACTCATCCAGGACAAGGGGGGGCTACATTTACAAAGCCACGACCCAAGAGGAGGATTAGAAAAAGCAGAACCAGGACTACACATGTTAATTTATAATATCTATTGTCTTCCCATCTGGTACTCCATCCAAAAGCGACTCAATTCGTGCAGCCAACGGCTATAGTTACTGTATGGGCAGGTTTTAGTGGTTGAAGACCTCATTCTTACATCACCTTCCCTACACCTCACCTACCTTCTTCATTCACATGCACATGCATGCAGCTTGGGCTACACTCATCACATCGTCCCCTCAATCTCACAAACACGACAACAATGTGAATTCCCAGCGCTCGTCACGCATCATATATATTTGTCATTCTCGGACGTAAAAACTGTAGTCTCCAGCCCTTGCCCTCGGCGCTTGATTGCAAAAGGGCTCGTCAAGATGCCCGACGACGACAAGCTCCAGCACCGCTCCGTCGCCGCGAGCTTCCTCCTCCGGTTCCCCAACGACGACACATCGCAGCGTCCCAAGGTCGCCCTGTTCCGCCGCAGCGACAAGGTCAGGACATATCAGTGCGTGGACCCCCTCTTCCTTGCCCTTCCCTTCCTCCGCATGCCCAACCAATCCTGTACTAAAGCCTGCTGTTCCCATGCTCCCAGGCACAAGTACGCGCCCATCTCGGGCTCCGTCGACCCCTCGGACCCGTCCCCCTTCCACACTGCCGTCCGCGAGATCCGCGAAGAGACGTCGCTCGCGCCGCCGCTCATCCGGCTCTTCCGCACCGGCAAGCCCTACTCCTTCCGCGACGACGCCGTCGGGCGCGTCTGGCACATCCACCCGTTCGCCTTCGTCTTGTCCGTCCGCGCGACCGAGGCGGCGCACATCAAGCTCGACTGGGAGCACGACGGCTACGCGTGGTTCGACGTGGAGGATGTGGGCGCGGTCGGCGACGGCGTGCCGCGGCTGGGCGAGAGTCTGCGGAGGGTGTGGTTCGATCTCGACTTAGGCGAGGAGGCGGGGGGTGCGTTGGCCAGGGGGCTGTTGGCGTTGCAAAGGGATCATGAGAGCGGTGCGCGGCAACTCGCTGGCAAGGCCGTCGATATCTTCGTCGACGTCGTCGCACGGCTGAACCCGTCCTCCCGCGACGCGTGGTGGCGCAACGCCCGCCTCGCAGCATGGCATCTGTGGAAGAACGGCCGCGAGGCCATGGGCGCATCCATCCTCAGTGTCTTGCTCACAAGCCTCTCCCTCATCGAAGCCCGGCTCCCTCCCGCGTCAACTGCGCCGCTGCCTACTGCGTTCACGGACGACGCTGTCGCAGCTATCAATGGCTTCTCGGAGCGGCACGGCAAATCCAGCGAGCGCATCGCATCCTCCTTCGCCGCCTTCCTCGCAGAAACCTTTCCCGAGAAGAAGCACGTCACCATCTTGACTCTGTCGCACAGCTCCACCATCAGCAGCTGCATCGCGCACGCCCTGCGAGACCCAGCCGCTCCGTCCCTCGGCATGCGCGTCCTCGAATCCCGCCCCTTGTTCGAGGGCGTCGCGCTCGCCCGCTCCCTCGCAGACACCATCGCCACCACGCCCTGCCCCTCCAGTACCGCCACCATCTACACCGACGCCTGCGCCGCCATCGCCTCCCGCTCCATCGATATGCTGCTCCTCGGCGCCGACCTCATCGACCGCGCCGGCCGCGTCTCCAACAAAGCCGGCTCCCTGCCCGCCGTCCTCTGCGCGCGCCACGTCGCCCCCGCGGCCAAGGTCGTCGCCCTGGCTGAGAAGTCCAAGGTCCTTCCGTTTGACCCCCCGCATCAGGAGCTCGAGGAGAATGATCCGGGGGAGCTGGTGCGCGCGTGGGGCGAGGCTAGACCGAGTCCCGGCAGGGTGAAGGTGCGGAATGCGTACTTTGAGTGGGTGCCGCAGGGGCTGGTGGATAGCTATGTAACAGAGGATGGGGTGTTGACAACTGGGGGGATTGAGGCGTGGGCGACCGAGGAGAGGAAGCGTGCGGATGGTTTCTTCTCTGACTTGTAACTGCATGAGCCGGCTAATGGGGAGGGGGATTATGGTATTTCCTAAGATCCTCCGTGCTAGACGAAGCCATGACGGGCCCACGTACGTAGCATATCTCACAAATGCACGCCTTATCCAACTTTCCTGCTGGGTAAACTACTCATCTGCCTTATCCTCTCTCATGTCATCCAGCTGCGCCTGCAGCCCCTTCTTGCCTACCCTCATTGCCATCTCCAGCTCCCTCTCCTCCTCCCTCAGCCTCGCCTTGCTCGCCGCCACGTCCCTCCCGCGCCTCCTCCTCTGCTCCTCCACCGCCCGGTCCCTCTCCGCCAGCGCCTTCTGCCTCCTGTCCCGCAACCTCCTCTTCTCCGCGTCCTCCTCCTGCTCCGCTGCGTCGCCTGCTTCGGGCGGCGGCGGCAGGTTCTGCACGTACGCCTCGATCAGCGGGTCGCGTATCTTGGGCGCGAGCGAGATGTACCGCACGTCGCTGAGGATCTGTGCCGGTAGGCCTGTGGATAGGGATCGGTTGTTCAGGACGTGGAGCGGCTGTGCGCGCATCAACGCCGTTAGGTCCGACTTGAGCGTTGCCTCGGGCATCTTCAGCCTAGCAATATGCTCCCTGTATGCCTTCTCCCTATCCTTATCCGCTAGATTCAGGTCCTTCATCGCCGGCTCTTTCTTGAACTTGCGTTTGAACTCTGGCCAGTACAGCTTCGGGGACGCTTTGTCCTGCAGCAGCGCCATATACGCCACCCTCGGGTCCTTCTTCTCCTGCGTCGCCCTCTGCTCCTTTAGCGCCGCAATCCTCTCCCTCGTCCATTCGTCCCAGCATTCCTTTCGCGCCCGTGTCGTCGTCAAAGCCGTATACCGCGGGTCATCCATGATCTTACCCTCCTCGAGCAGCTTGTCCCAAGGGCTGAAGGGGCTTATGCCAAAGTCGTTGAGCAGGTCCTTGAAGAGCATCTTGGCGTCTTCTTCGGAGAACTCGAGGCCTTCTGCACCCTCGGGCCAGTCCTGCATGTTGCCGTCGTCGTATTCGCCGGGCTCGAGCCCATACTCTTCGCCCATGGCTTGTAGTTGCATGGCTATATCGTCTTCTGTGAATACCACAGGACCCTGGTTGTCTGATTCTTCTGTGCGCTGCCTCTTGGAAGGGTGCTCGTCGTCTTCGCCCTCGTCATCTGTGACCTCTACCTCCTCGTACTCTGAGCTGTCGTCTCCTGTGACATCTTGTGTAGGTTTATTCGGCGCGGACTTGGATTCATCAGGTGTCTCGTGCTCTTTCGGTGTTTTGCGTTGCTCTTGGGTTTCGTCATCGGCTGCCTTTCCACGTATGCGAGCCTTGTCGAGTTCCAGAATGCCCGGCATCAGCTTCTCCGGTATGCGCCAATAGCTCGCATTCTTGACGGGATTGTACACAAAGCGTCGCGAGCACTTTGTGTACACCAAAATCCAGGGCTCACATCCCGGTATTGCTTCCTTGCGAATCGGCTTGTCGACAGGCTGCGGCCGAGGACGGCCTTCGTGGCCGCCACGCCCACCTCGTCCTCCGCCATGGCCCCCTCGACCGTAGCCAGCCGCTTGCGATTGGGCCTGGTTGAACTGCGCAAGGTATGCGTTTGCGACAGTCGGATCGGACAGGTTCGGGGCGTTGGCGTAGGGGTTGAACGGCTGCGCGGGTGCGGCGGGCTGGGCATGGACTTCGGAGCCGGGGCGCTTGTACGTCGAGACCTGGGTTTCGGCGTTGTAATAATACAGGTGTCCCGTGGCCGCCTTGTGCTCGGTCCAGCCGGCAGGTAGCGGTGCCAGGGCCGGCGGCGGCTTGTACGTCGACTTGAGCATTTCGCAAGGGTTGCGTTGGATCTGCAACTTTTGGACAAGGCTGAAGAGCTATGCTTCCAGATTTGTTGCTGGAGGGAAGCCGAGCCAATCAATGGCGGGGTACGCCGAAACTACCCTGCACCTTATGCGTGAAGGCAGCCAGTACAGGCTTTGAGAACGCATTTTGTATTGCGGACCGTGCAGGGAAGGTAATAGTCACTATGTATGCCGAATTGGCATTGCCTTGATCTTTTTCTTTTCAAATAAATAAATCGTCTCGAAGAAACGAAAGAAGTTGTAGGCGCAATTCACTGCAGGGAGTTTCCGATGCAACCCGGCCAGGCGCCGAGGGGGATGGGGGATGACGCTGTCTAAATTGACAACCCCTGTCCACATCAGCTGCGTCAACCTACCTCAACCACAACCTGGCGAGCCGCTTCCACAACGGCGCTTGGATTGCACTTTGTGAGCAAGCTCCCAGCTCGCCTTGCCCAGTCCCGGTGTTCCATAGTCTCGTGTCCTGCCGTCTTGCTTTTCGGATCAGACGGACCAAGTTCATCGTATCAATCATCAGCGCCATGGCTCCTGGTCAAGGCAACGCCAACAATGTCTCGCTGGGCGTCATTGCCAGTCTCTGGAAGGCTCGTCTCGACCATGGCTCGCAGTCTCCTTACTGCCTTGCTGATCAAGTACACAGACATCCCATCTTCCAGACTATGTTGGCTTCCTGGTCCTACTGGTAGGCTGGATCGTGGTATGTCTTGCCGAATCCTGACGGACCTCATCCCTTCATCACGCGACCTCACGCGATCACACACTGAACAGGTCCTCTAGACTGTCAACTTCATAACGCCCTTCCACCAGATGTTCTTCATCAATGACCTGCGCATATCTTTCCCCTTTGCTACCCAGCAGCGCGTGCCTGAAAGTGGGATCCCATTTCATCCGCCACATGTATCAGCTCACTCACTATTACAGGCATGAACTTTGTCTACGCCCTGTACATCCCGCTGGCTATACTCCTTGCTTACAACTTCACTACTCGCGCTTCCGCCGCCAAGCATCAAGCCACAATTCTCTCCTTCGCCATCGCCATCGTTCTCACAGCGTTTCTTACCGACGTCGTCAAAAATGCCGTTGGCCGTCCTCGTCCGGACTTTCTCTCCCGCTGCAGACCCTCGCACGACATCAAGCCCTACACCCTTGTGACGATTGACGCATGCACCGCCCCGGACGGTTACGTCCTGCAAGACGGCTGGCGCTCGTTCCCTTCCGGCCACTCATCATTCTCGTTTGCGGGACTGGGCAGCCTCGCGCTCTTCTTCGCGGGGCAGTTGCAAGTGTTCCGCTACGCTTCCGGCGGACGGGATCTGAGCCGGGCACTGCTATGCTTACTGCCGCTACTAGGCGCCGCCATGATTGCCATATCGAGGTGTCAGGATTACCGGCACGATGTGTACGATGTGTGTGCAGGCTCGGCGCTGGGTATCACCGTTGCGTACTGGAGCTACAGGAGGCACTGGCCAAACCTGTCCAGCCCGATCTGCCATGAGCCGTACCCTTCACCCGGCGCTGATGCGGACACCGAGCGGGAGGGGGAGAGTTGGCAGCGGGTCCGGGATGAGGAGGAGGCTGGCGTTGATGTAGGCTTCGAGATGGGCCGCCCGCGTAACTAAAGCTGATTCAATATTTAGACATTCTGATTATCAATCACAACCGAGCCGTGGCAAAGCCTGTCTCATACGAGTACACGAGGGGGTCTCTCTGGGCGGTGTATTTTTAACATGCATATTGATGGGATATGGCTCGAAACTGTACGAGAGTAGCAGGCACACGTGCACTGTATACCGAAAGGGGGCAGCCAATGCTGTCTCACTGAGCATGTGAATGTAGGAGCAGCTGTTTCATAGGGTTGGCGGCGCATTTTGGTGGATTTGTTCAAGTTATCCTTAGCTGTGTTGTTACAAGGTCTGCAACGACGACCCTTCGCCAAGCTGCCTTTGCCATGCCCTCATGTCTATGGCTGTTCTTAAATTGCCGTTTTCCATTTCTCATCATAGCTGCTTATTTCTCCTCAGCATCCTCATTCTTTGCCAGGTCGTGCTCCTTCAACAGAGCAGTAATCTCGTCGGCGCTCCAAAGTCGGTGGTAGATCTTGCCCTCGGGCGTCTGTCCTACGGTTGCGAACTCAACTGCAACAGATCGTCAGCACTGTAAAACCTCGAAGCTCCCACCGTCGCTTACTCTTCTCGCTGCTCAGCTTGGTCGAGTCCATGGTCTTGCTGAGAACCTTGACCGCCATACCACAAGCCTCCTCTAAGGTGCAGTCCTCCTTGTAGTCCTGCTTCAGCAAACTCTGTGCGCTCGCATTGTTGGCGCCGGCACTAGTGGCCTTCCAGCCGCCGTAGTTACCAGAGGGATTGCTGAGGTACAGCTGGAATTGCCTGCGGGGATCCCAGCCGGCATAGATGAAGGAGACGCCAAAAGGACGGAGACCACCGTGCTGAGTGTAGCCCTGCTTCAGATCGCACAAACGCCGGACGAGCTGCTCGCAGGGGATGTCTTCGTTGTAGGTGAGGAGGTATCGCTGGGCGGCTTGTCGGGCGTAGTTGATGAGGATGTTTGCGTCAGCCGTCATGCCTGCTACAGCGCATATCATGTTGCTGGTCATTGTCAGCCAAAACTCGAACCCAAAGAGCGTCAAATACGCACTCATTCAGGATGTAGAGCTTCTCTGCTGAGGTGTCTTGCTCTAGTAGCTTGGATGTGACCTTGCGTTCGGCGGCGAGCACGATGCCATCCTTGGCGAGGATGCCGATGGCGGTACCGGCGTGGGAGATGGCTTCTAGGGCATACTCGACTTGGTAGAGACGGCCCTCGGGCGAGAAGATTGTTGTCTACACAGAAGCGGGATTAGACCAGCTCGACAGTTAGGGTGTGCGGCTCGTGCAGGGCAACCGTACTCTTGAATCGTAGCGACGAGACATGGCGGGGAGAGGTGCTTGGTCCGATTCGCTGGGTGGATGAAGAGGAAGGAAAGCCTTTGACCACAGTGATCAATTAGCGAGTTCAGGCGGAATGCAGCAGCAGTTGCAGGGTTGGCGGCGGACGTGAGGTTGACAATGGAGATGGCTTTGGTGGTTGAAGCTGCTAACGGTGCTGGCTCTCAGCGTCACTAGAAGCTCTGGCATGCTAGGCACGGCTGCCGCGTACTTGGTGGTGCCAGCAGCTCCGCCTAGCAAGTAGCACCGATGTACCCTTTGGAGCTGCGCTGTGCAAGGCTAGCTGTCAGCCGTGCCAGCCGGAGTTCCGCCGAAGGTGCCAGAAACGCTTGGTCATCAATCTTTGCGGTACATCACCTCTAAACGTACTCAATGCTGGATGTCTGCGAACTTCTGTTACTATCGAAGTACCCTTCATTTATGCCGTTTATCATCTGTCGCGCACTCGCACCGCCTCCACCTTGAGCAGCCGGTTCTTCGTCATTCTCTGCAAGCCCCCCCCCCAAAGGCCTCCTCCACCCACCTAGTTTTCCTAGCACCAACATCCACCCACCGACCACATTATTATCGCGACTCCCACCAATGGGTTGAGAGAAACATTCCTATTTTCTCATGATATATCCAACTTGTTCTACATTTACTACAGAAGACGATCACCCCGCCGCTGTGCTTGGGGCCGTATCTTGTTTCTCGCATTATTATTCCTGCTTCTGGTAGCAAAGTCGCGGCACGCGAACCCGAATCTTGTCGCACCAGCTTCCCGCAGCTGCGACAGGCAAGTCCCCAAATCGCTCGCGTATCTTACGCGTACCTAGCTTCGCCGCACTGAGCGCACTGCGACGGCGCCCTTGCGGTTGGTAGTGCAGAAGGAACGTCGGGCAGCAGGAGCGCTGAAGGAAAACTGGAAGCATCTAATCTGGTCCACGCAAAGCTGGATTCAGCATCGACGGAACCTACTTGGAGGCAAAACTGTGTCGCGCCAGCCCCTTAGTCGTGATTGTTCCGTGCTCTCTGCTCGTAAACATCGTATGTGTCTTGGAGGACGGGCCGTCAGTCCATGTTTTGTAGACCTCGGCAACAACTCGAATCGCGCGTCGATATCCCATCGCGATAGTTGCGCGCCAACCCTCCCCCATCACCAATCACCTCGACATCGTACATTGTCATACGTACACCCGCCTGTACAATGTCTGGTAAGCAAACAGAAACTCAAGCCACTCCTTGGCTAA
>KL660772.1:49014-60840 GCA_000732775.1 Stachybotrys chlorohalonatus IBT 40285
CTTCGCCCACTGCCCCTGAACGCAATGGCCAGGAGACACGCCGCTAACAGAAAACCTCCCGCAGGCGAAGCCGAGCCTCGACGCTCAGTGAGGGCGACCAAGGGCCAGCATACGAAGTCCTTCGATGATCTCGAGCCGGCCGCAGCGCCCAAGCGCCGACAAACAAAGAAAACAAAGAAAGCCCAAGAACAGCAACAGAAGGAGGCATCGCAGGATGCCGAGGAGGTCATACGCTGCGTGTGCGGAGCCACTGAGCAGGACGAAGATTCAGGTGAGGCTTGGATCTCGTGCGAGACGTGCTTCGCGTGGCAGCACAACGTGTGCGTGGGCGTGAGCTCCTACGAAGACGAAATCCCGGAGAACTATTGGTGCGAGCAGTGTCGGCCCGAGGATCACAAGGAGCTGCTAGAGGGCATAGCCAAGGGCGAGAAGCCATGGGAAGCCAGACGCAAGGCGTTCGAGGAGGAGACGGAGAAGAAGAAGAAAAAAGGCGGCAGAAAGGCCAAGGGGAAGAGGACCAGCGACGTCAAGGAAGAGGCTGATAAGGATGGCGCGGCCAAGGCCAAAGCATCGCCAACGCCGGAGGCCCCCAAGAAAGACCAGCCGAAGCAGGGCAAGCGCAAGGCAGGAGAAGACTCCCATGATACGGACGGAAAGGTACGTGGCGATGACGCCCTGCAGCGAGTTCAAGGGACTAACCAGAACGACAGGCCACCAAGATTCGGCGCGTCTCAGATTCGGAATCGCTGCCGACGGTCGCCAGCTACACACCGCCGGCTGATCTCAACACGGCCATCTCAGAGTTGCCGGCGATGCGCGCTGGCCCTGCCAAGGCGCTGAAAAAGTCGCTCGTTCATGTCATTACAGCCACGAACAAGGAGGGCGAGTTTGAGATCGACGCAGACAGCTCGGTAGAGGCAATGGCGGAAAAGTATGCGCTACAGATCGAGCGCGCCGTGTTCGACACGCACCCGGCCACCAAAGGCCAGAAGGAGTACGCGCAGCAGATAAAGTCACTGGCGTTCAACCTGAAGAACAACCCGGAGCTGCTGCAGAGCCTCGCCAGAAGCACCCTGACACCGCCAGTGCTGGCCGTCATGACGTCGGAGCAGCTTGCTTCGTCGGAAATGCAGCGCCAGACGGCCGAGATGAGGGCCAAGGCCGAGAAGCAGTCCATTCTCTACACGCAGGAGACTGGGCCCCGCGTTAGGAGAACGCACAAGGGCGAGGAGGTGGTGGAGGATGAGAGCGCTGTCAACGCCACGACCGATGTTCCGCTGCCGCTTCCAGGCGGCGGCCCGCGCAGGGACTCGCAACAGGTTCAGCACGTCAAGCACGAGTCCGTGGACTCCCCTACCAACGCACTGCACCAGGGCGAAGGCGGCCTTGCGCAACGATCACCAAGCAACCCCAATTTCGACATCACTAAGGTCTTTTCAAGCGTCAAGTCTTCGCCGCATGCGCCGCCGTTTCTCCGCAGACCCTCAGCGCCGGTGGCACCCGGTGGCCCCGGGGTAGACGCGGACGTTGACCGGATGCTGGAGGACGAGGACGGCAACGAATCCCCTCCGTATTCGCCGACGGAAGATTCGCCAGATCCGGATGTCGTCTGGCGCGGAACCCTGGCCATGAGCTCCATCGCCGACTTCCCGGCCACGGCAAAACACATGGGTGGTGCCAATTTCGGCACTTTTGCGTCCTGGACGAACCTCATTCCTAAGCGGATGAGCGTTGCTGGCCGGATCTCCCAACAAAGCGCCATTGAATACCTCTGCGGTCTACGCTACAGCAACCTGACAGACGTGGTGGTCGTGAGTCTGTCGCCGTCGTCGCCCGACTTTCGTCCCGAGTTCAACGCCCTGATCGACTACTTCGTCAGCAAAAAGCGCTACGGCGTCATCGGGGACAAGGTCGCCGGCAACGTTCGCGACACGTACCTCGTGCCCGTGCCGGCCGGGGAGGACGGACACCCCGAGTTCATGCTGAACTTGGTGGACAACTTCATACCCAAGACGAGGACGGAGCCTCTGCTGCTCGCCGTCTTCGTGTATCGCCACGACCCGGAGCAGCTGAAACAGCTTCGCGAACAGCAGACGCCCGTCGCTCCGACGCCGACGTCCGTGACCCCAGTACCGATACCTGTTCCTCCAGGGAGCAACCCGCCGCCGCTCAACACCACGGCAGGGTTTGCCCAGAGGAACAATTCGATCTCTGGCGGCCCTGCCTTTTCTCCTGCCACTCCGCAGACCACCTCGTTCCTCCCGCCCTCCATATCGACGACCCCCGTGCCCATCCCACAGCCACCGCACACCAACCGCCCTCCTCCGCCGGCCGCCGTTCCTCCCGCTGCCACCGTCCCTCCCACCGCTCCCGCCCCGCTCACGCCGCCGGCCCTGACCGACGAGCAGCGCCAGCAAGCCCAGGTAGCGGGCAGCGCGGTGGCCAACGAGATCCTGGGCCCGTTCAAGAACGTGCCGACGGTGCAGTTCCTGATGCCGCAGGCGTGGCAGATGACGCGGCGCGAGTGGGAGAAGCTGCGCGGCATCTACGAGAGCGACGAGCGCGCGCGCGGCGACCTGCAGCACCTCGGCAGCCTGCTGGAGAAGCAGGGCGGGGACGAGTCGAAGGCGGCGTAGCGAGCTGTCTGGGCGCGGCTGGGATTGTACAGCACTCGCTTGGCGCATTGCCCGATATTCCGCGGCTGACTGCACCCCCCCCGTACAATTTCACAGCGGGCTTCCGAGGGTATAAAGTTTGGGCAGAAGGGAAATTGGAGTTGGAGGGACTTTTGTGAATTTTTTTTTAGAAAAAATTATACGTCATGTAGGGATCGGGAAGTGGTTCATGTATATGTGGTTATGCTTTGCTTGCTATGGATCGGAAGGGGCACCTTTCATCATCTTCAATTCTTTTGCATCGCCAGCTTCTCAATCTTAGATGCTGGAATGTTATTTATGCGATTCACAGCTGTTACCGTCATGATGTATGTGAAGGCACGTTACACATACCCAGGCATGGAGTCGTGACCCAGCCGGAGCCGCAACTGGAGCTATCCCTGTCCCGCTGAGTCCTTGGTAGGTCGACCAAGTGACATCACACCGACCAGTCAACCTCTCCAACTGTCACTTCACCTACACGTACCAACCCCAACAGCCCTCTTCGTCTACAACTCCTCTGCTTTCCGAGAAATAAAGGACAGCACAAGTAGAAGAAAAAAGAAAAAAGAAAAAAGAAAAAAAAAAAAATGGCCTGCTCATCCGCCCACCGCACCGCCCTCAGCAACAACAAGCCCGGCCCCGGCAGCGCCGCGACATCCCTGGCCGAGAGCATCGTCAAGCCCGGGGGCGACGGACCGCGCTGCATCGACTGCGGCGAGTGCCAGTGCTGCTGCATCCCGATCCCGTGCACGATCCTTTGAAACAAACCAGGACCGAGGTTTTTCTTTTTTTTTCGGCGGGGTGTTGCTAGAACGATGATGGAGGAGGGTTTAATAAAGGACGGGGATGGGGGGGGGGCATGGTGGGTGCGTTTAATGTAGGGTCTGGTGAGCGTGGTTTCATGGGGACTGGCTTGTCAATGTTTGTTATTTGGGAACTGCCCTGTCTCTAGCTTTCCGCATCAGCCCGTCTGCCTGGAACTTGACGTCGGGCTTTGCGTGTCTATTGATTCTTCCTCCGCATGTACACAACAATGCGGTGGTTAGCTCGAGAAATGCAACATTTCATCGGCATCCAAAATCCATGTCTCCGAAGGTTCCTGTGGTGAATCCCTCAGAGGTAATGCGGTGGACTAGGCCTCATCGACTGGTTCCTGGTTGGACTGCTGTTGGGTGCCACCGCCTGATGCTTGGCCGCAGAATTCGTGGTGAGCTTCTGGGCCACCCATAATGTCTTCTCGCGAGACAAGTTCTGCATCTCCCACACCTCCAACACCTCAACCCACCACCGCATCCGCCGCCATCCAAAGCTCCAACTCCCTTCTCTCGCCCTCATCCTCCCTCCCTTCCCTCTCCCCTCTCGCCGCGGCCACCCCGTCCTCGTTGATCGTCAAGCTGCCCAGCCCCTCGAGCACGACCCTGGCCCTCTCGACCTGCGTGCGGATGGCGACGGTCTCGTCCCGCGTCCTGTTGAGGTGGTCCTGCATGAGCTCGATGGCCGACTCGCGCGCTTGGTGCGGGCGGTACTCGTTGATGATGTGGTGCATGTTGATGAAGAGCGTGCGCAGGTCCGCGATCTTGGCCTCGGCGCGCGACGGGTTGCGCGACATGGTCCCCGTCAGTTCGAGGAAGTTGAGCAGCAGCGACTTGGCGAGCCGCTTGAGCTCGAGGGCCCGGTCGTAGTGCGTTTGGGATTTGACCTCGATCGGCGAGGGGGGGGACGTTGCCGAGGGGGGGATGAGGTTGGTGATGCCTTGTTCCTCGAGCGTGGGGAGTTTGTCGTCGAGCTGCGGTGCACGTTAATTCTCGGAACCACCTCTACCAGCATCAAGAAGTCGGCGTTACCATGTACTGGTCCCCAAACACCCTCCAACGTCCATCACTAGGCTCGGCAGGCGGCTGCAACGTGATCAGGTCATCGGGTATGTCTGGTATCCGCAGCGTCTTCTCATCAACCGCACTTCCTGGCTGCGAGTCCTGCGTCTGCGACTGCTCGACGTGCGCTTTCCGGAATTTCTCTATCCGCGAGATCCTGTCCGGCGTGAAATCCCTCCAGAAGGGCGGCGGGTTGGGGAACGTCGACGCCAGCGAGAGCTGTTCCTGCTCCTCCATCTTGCTCGTTGAAGCTCGGTCGTTGGTTACTCACGCAGATATTCGCGAGCGCGGACGAGCCGTGAGGTGAATCGTATCATCGGACGTCTGTGTGTAGGCTCCTCGTTGCGTTGGCTGCTGCACTTGTCGTCTCCCTCCCACCATCAACCTCGTTTCCGATATGAAAGAAGAAGTGTTAGTGCTCCGAGCTTCCCTGGCGAAATGCTGGAGTGGGTCGGCGCCTGGTATCTGGGACCGGCTAATCAGCGGTGCCTCAGCCCTGTGCCTGCTAGGATTCCTCCCCAGCAAGGCTAGTCCTCATGTGGCAGTATGTGTACCCTGCGATGCGGTGAAGCCTAGGCGCTGTTGAACCGCAAACCCAAATTCTGCCTCTTCTTACTACGGATACGCATCACACAATGGCTATATTCCACGTCTGTCACTAGATCATACAAACCGCTCCGCTTCGCCCCGGAGACAGTCATCGCTGGATCATTCCACATGCCCAATTGAGCAAGTCCAGACATCCCCTTCTCCCCGCTCCTCCAACATCCCCCCACTTCATCATCACCACCGCCGCCAAACCATGGCCGACGCCCGCGCCCTCCTCCGTCAAGCCCGCTCCGCGCGGCGCATCGCCCACGCCCTTGCCGCCTACTCTGACGCCGGCAAGCTCCTGTGCACGCTATGCCGGCAGCACGTCAAGGCCGAGTCTCAGTGGGACGCCCACCTGCGCTCCGAAGGGCACATCGCCCGGCTCGCCGCTGCGTCCAAGAAGCAGCAGCAGCAGCAGCAGGACGTTCAGCCTGCTTCGACGGTGGCGCATAAGCGCAAGATTGATGAGGAGCAGGCGGATGAGGAGGGGGATGGGCTCATAGACGAGGACGCGGTGAGGAGGAAACGCAGTAAGCCGGATATCGCGGGGCCGATGTCGTTGGCCGTGAAAGAGGATGAGAAAGCTACGGCCGCGACGAGCAAATCAACAGCAGCGACCAACACACCGCCGCCGAAGCCTGCCGCCCTCGCCCGGCGAACATCCAGGACACCCTCCGTCGGCATGGAGATTCAAATCCCCTCCCGACCAGCAACTCCTGCCCACCGCGAAGGCTCCTCCTCCAGCACGCCCAACGCCGCCGCCGCGCCCCTCGACCCCACCACCACATCCCTGCCCTCTCGGCGTGCCAGCGCTCTCCTCAACGCCGTCGTCACCTCCCCAACCGCCACCACCAAGAACCAAGACCCCATACCCGCAGCGGCGGCGGCAGCACCCGCCGCCATCGACGAAGCCGAGTGGGCCGCCTTCGAGGCCGACATCGCCGCCGTGTCGGCGCCCATATCCGCTGACGCCGTCATCTCCGCGCCCGCCATGACGGCCGCCCAGCTCAAGGAGCAGCAAGAGGCGGAGCAGGACAAGGGCCCCCGCGCGCAGGCCGACGTCGACCTGGAGGACGAGCGGGAGGAGGCGGCCCGCGCGCTGGAGCGAGAATTCGAAGAGATGGAGGAGCTGGAGGCTCGGGTCCAGCGGCTGAAGAAGAAGCGGGAAGAGCTGAGGGCGTCGCGGAGCTTGAGTGTGGGACAGGCGGATGCTGCCAAGGCGTTGCTGCCGATGCAGGCCGGCAAAGGGGCAGGAGACAAGGAGAACTTGGAGACGGCGGTAGAGGAAGAGGAAGAGGAGGATGAGGAAGACGACGACGAGGATGACGGCTGGGATGGCTTCAGATTTCGAGCCGTTGTATCATAATAAAGGCGCCGGTGGAAGATGTCAAAACTGTACCTGTGATTGTACATGTACAAAAGCGAATTCGCGTTCGATAACATGCCTGATCAATTCATTGCTATCCACAGCATGATAAAACGAGTGGTTTATAGTCTACATCCAACCCGTACCCGGACATCAAATGTCGATTCGTATGGTAGACGCCGTGCTTCCCTAAAATTCCAGAACCGTTACCCGTCATGATACATGTGAACTGCCTATTCGTATGCGTGAAAAGGAAAGAACGACGTCTCATCGTGCTGATAGCACACCGCTGTACTCCCCTTTGCTCATCCTCTCCCAGAACCTCGTCAACCGCCAAACCCGACCTATGCCTCGACTCTCATGCGTCTGCTTGGCCAACTCCTGCCTCTCGGCCACCGCCCTCCTCCACTTGACCGCCATCCACTTCTTCAGCCCATCCTTGAGCCTCTCCTTCTCAATCGCTTTGCGCGTCGCCACCAGACTGGGAGCCACGTGAACGGCGGCCCTACCCGGGACGCACTCCGGGGGAAGCACTGCACGTTGGACCAGGGCCTCGGCGGAAGGGCGGGCGGCCAGGCGGCGCGCAAGACGAATTGATACGAGGGAGCGTGCGAGGCGGCGGGACACAACGGAGGTGTTTGTGAGGAAGATGTGACGGGCGATGAGATCGGCTAGCGATGGTCGGGAAGGAGAAGTTAAGAGGGGAGGGAGGAGGAGACGGCAGTGGCGGAGGCGATATTGATGAAGAATGGGGGCGAGGGATAGACTGCGAAGTAGGTGACTCGTCTATTTACCAATCAGCCGATGCTCGATAGATCTGGGCCTTGGTACGAATGCAATCAATTTCTGGAGGATAGACTATTCAGGAGACAGGATTAAAACGCTAGCAGGGCGATGCAAAAATACAATAGTAGTGAGTATGTCGACACGAAAATCTCGGATAGACGAGAATGTACACTGAAATCAAGTCGAAGCACGAGTCATAGCAAGACAGGACACATCAGACTCACCCTAGATGTAGCTAGCAAATCGTTAACATCGAGATATCCAAGCACATGAAGCAGCACCTCATTCGGCAGCTCTTCGATTCCATTTGACGAGTCCAGGGGCGGCCGGACAGCAGCAAGGTAGCGGCGCACATCATCGTCAATATCGTCGTCGTCGTCGCCGCCACTAGGTCGGGCATCTTTGACCATCCGCGTGCTGGCCGCGGCCGCCGCGCTGGCAGCGCCGCGGGCAGACAGGGTCAGGCGGCCAGCCCGGTCAACGAGCTGGTCACTGCTTCCGACCTCGTCGGCAGATGGATGGCTCATGGCTCTATGACGAATACGAATGTGCCGCGCGCAGACGAGTGCTTGGCGTGACGGCCTAGAAGGTAACGTGGAAGTTGGGCCTGGAGGAAGGACGGTTGCAGAATGTCCTGGAAACAAAAAGGGTATTGAGCGACGCGGAGTCCTTCACACGCGTCTGAAGTGGCCCCCTCGGACAGGCAGGAAAAGGGTTACAGTTGCTCTGCGGCGGCTAAAGGTTCGCAAATAGGCATTTCCATGGGAACTCAATCGCTTCGTTGTTTATGACGCCATGTGACTCGAGAGGCGCGGCGCAAGGCAGCAGCGGGCAAAGTCCTACAACCACCACGGAGGGCTGGGGTCGGGTATCCGAGACCGGTGAAACGTTGAACACGGCGCAAAGCGGCTTTGCTGCCTTGTAAGGTCGCTGGCACGAAAAGAGTCGCAGAAGAGGCTGGACTGGAGGACAAGGTCGCAACAAGTGGCCGCGCGCAGCCCGGTTTGTTCAGACAGGCGCTGGGCGGGCGGGCGGGCGGGCGGTTGCTACACAGAACACGAGCGGGAGAAGGGGGGCTGGTGAAGCCAAGGTGGCGCAGACGAGCCGCGCGACTCTAAACGCGCAGATTCGAGGTGGCAGGTGATCAATGTCACTGACAGGCGATGGGCTTCTTGACGGCGAAGGACGTAGAATAATACAAAGGTAATTATGCAGAACACGATCGATACAACCAACGAGCAAGACGAATCGGCTCAAGAACAGGTCTCAGGGTGATGGCCACAGTAACAGATGCGGGCACAAAAGGGAGACCAGGGCCGCAGGCACGGCTGACCACGATGAGCTAGGAGGTGGTGTTGAAACGCCGGATGTAGGAAAGGGAGATATCACGAGCCTGCAGGGTATCGGCGTCGTTATCAGGCCAAGCCACCAAGGCCAGGCGTCGACTCACGTGCTACGTCACCTGCGCGCGGCGGAACGTTGGGCAGGCGCAGGTCAAATGCGCAGCAATTTACCACATGCCTAGTACTACAGTAACTTGCCTAGTACGTACAGCCGTTCAAGTGCCCTCCCCCCCCTCCCCCGCGCCTGCCCCAGTTGGCGTCACCAGGAACCACTTGGTACAGTTAGGTTCCTTCCCTTTCCTGGCAGGCTGCTAGTACCTACCTAATTATAGCGGGGTTCGTCCACTGGTGGGGTTGATGAGGCACAGTAGGGCGGGAGAGCGAACCCCTCTTTGCCCCTCGGCCAGGCACACGTCTCCAAAATGCCCATTGAAGCAATCGAGGACCGTGCAGAACTCGGATTCTACCAAGATTCTGGTGTCGACATGGCCGTGGGCGTGTGCAAACATGGGGCTCTGAAGGCGGTGGAATTGCGCTTTACCTCCCATCTTCTCGGGGCTTGTTTTGGCTAGTCCATCGTGGCACATCCGGCCTGATCCCGTGGCGTTGTCGACTCCATTGGCAGGTCAACGTCTGGATAAGACCATCACGGTAGGCAAACCGCCGTTGTCCGTGACGAGGCCTCTCCCTATTACTCCGAAAATGCCAATTGATGCCTTAAGGTAATGCTTTATAGACAGGGACTGTCTGATATATCATTACATCCGGGTCTGTAGAACCAGCCTCACGTCGAACATGGTAGTACCTGCACAACCCCCTTCCGCTGCTGCCATCATCACCTCGCTCTTTATCTTCATGCTCAACAGACCCTGTTCGGATTGCCACGTCTTAGCTCCGAGATAGCTCCTTCAGAGTGTGCCTCCTCCGGCTCAAGTCGCCGGAATCAAAATAAACAAGCCGTGTCAATACACGGCCGCCCACCATGCGGCCGGCATCACACCTCCCCCCTCCCCCTGCCCTGCACTACACTGCACTGCACCTACTCCCGGTCGCCCTAGTTTCAACAGCCGGTGTCTGCCGTATCCCTCCGCACTGCCACCGTTGCATTCTTCAGCGAATGACGTGTCGGTGCTCATGCGACCGCATGGCCCAGCCTAGTCGTGGTTCTCGTGCAAAACACCATGCCCGGCGGGTCCCGACCACTTCGGCCACCATCGCCAGCCTCCCTGCGACAACGTCCACGTCCTTCGCCCTCGTCCGCTGGCGGCCACGTCCCCATCTTTACCCGTGTCTTCGTGCGTGATGCCTGCATGCTGTTGACGTATGTATGTATGCGCGTCTGCAATGCGATGCCATGTCATGCCATGCCAGGCACACGTGCCATCACCTTGCTGCTGCCAATGCTCGGCTACCTCTTTTCCGCCTCGGTCACCCTTGGATCCCCCTGCTCTGCACCCTCGTCGGACCACGATGTGCATTCTAGCAATAGATTGTTAGGCTGCAACCGTTGGGTTCTGCTCGTAACCGGCCTTCACCGTCTTGCCCTTTCGTTGGGCTCCCTGCCACTCAACATGGATCGGAGTGGATACGAAGCCGTCTTTTTCCACTTGCGATCCTTACCAGTGTCACCTGTTTCCCACTCGGGAACGGTATGATATCAAGAGTCCTAGCTCATCGGTCGATGGAACGACAAAGGACCACCTCATTCGGTTGCCTGCATCTGGACCTTGTCGTTGGGCTGGTGTTCCTGCCGCTGCCCGGTATATCGTTTCCTCCGTCAAAGCCCGTGTCTCATTCCAGGGCTGCAACGAGCTCTGTCGGCCCATGGCCAGAGACCTCTCCGGGCCGCCCTGCTCCCCCATCACACATCGCCTGCGGTCCCATCAGATCTTGAAGTCGTTCCTGCCGCTGCGTTCCCCTGGTCTCCCGGTCCATCATCCGCTCCGCCCCCAACCAATCATCAGTCGTAGGAGCACTGCATGCGGCGGTAACAGAAACAATGCTTCAGCACGCCCGGGGTGGCCGGCCCCCCCCCCGCGGATCCCCACACGGCGCCACTGTTCCTCGGGCTTCCTCAAAACGCTCTTCATTTTGGCGAATCACCATCGAGTCGATGCACATTCGAAAGCCCCAGATCGGGACCTGAACCAATCGTAATATGTGCTCCGGGAACCGTGACCCTTCATTGGCAGCTGCTCACGCCATGAACCATGACCACGACTCGCCGCCACTGCATCGTTTCCAGGACACATGATTCGTACTTGATGCTCACCAAGACACACTGACTCAGTCTTATCGAACCCTGATTTCTCTGACCAGTCAGGGCGCCCAATTCCTCAGCAGGAACTTTGCAGGGTGTACCCCCACCAACGCCAGCATGCATCGATCCCACAGGGCCTCGATTGACCCAGATCGCGGCCTTTCGGACGGCTGATGAAATGGTGAACCATCCGAGTCTGTCGCTCCAGAGATTTTTCTCTTGGTAGAAAATCTGCACAGGTTTGGACGCGGAGCTTTTCTCCCTTTTCGCAAGCAGGGTATGCTCTCGGTTCGCCGATTTGTTGGATAATTGCAAGCGGGACGGCCCGGTGGCCACACGGCCCGTCGCGCGATGTAAAGGCCACTTCATCTCAGGAAACTAGGCTGAGCTTTGTAGGGAAAAGACCGGTGGGCCGCTTTCGACCTTGGCGTAGTAATTGGCCTTGAGGGCCATCGTTGCGGCCATGCACCCACCAGACCAGATCGGAGGCCATGGGGTGTAGTGATAGCACAACGAGCATTCCTAAGGCACGCGGTGGCTGTGAAGGATGACCATGACACGCGTTTGTGGCCGTGAAAGAAAAGAGCGGCGTATTGTGAGGCGACAGACTGTAAACAAAGGACTGAGAACACTGCTATCCACCCCTTGTACACCCTCATGTCCGTCAACCCGCAGGGGCTTTGCCTCTGATCACTCATCACATTTGCTTGCATGCTGTTGCTGCTCACGCCAGCATGTGGAAGAAGACGACAAAGGTTGCAGATTGCTTATGCCCAATCATACCCAACCCAACGGCGTAGTCGTGCCACATCGGTCCCTTTCAGAGGATGAACACATCGATCGTCTCGGCTCGGCTTTGTGGTGCAGAAATCGGGCGCGAGCTCGACAGAATAGAGATAGTTTGGCGACCGGGTCCACAACATTTCATGGATCAGGGTTGTAGTCATCT
>KL660772.1:60894-104220 GCA_000732775.1 Stachybotrys chlorohalonatus IBT 40285
CTGGTACTCACCCATGGCAGAGAAACCAGGCAGATTCCGTTGATGAACTTCGTTGCCAGCCTTTCCTTGGTACTTCTGCCCGAGACTTTGGCCTTCACCGAAGATCACGGTACACGCTGACAGTGAGGCTGTGGAGAGGTGCATGCAGTTGGATGCTGGAAACAGCTAAGACCACCCTCCTGCACACTGCCTAGGCAGCGGAGTCCTGGATGGACAAGCCATGTCGCCAAAGTATGACAGGTGCGCTGACGCTGCCAACTTAGGCAAGCCACATTCCTGCAACAGACCAGATCCAGTGCCTGTGCTGGCCGCTCGCAGGTTCCTCCGCTAGAGTACTGGCCCTTTCTCTAAGCACTCCGGGGGCTTGCATCGACGCTGCTACTTTCGCCCACCAGCAGCCACCGGAAGTAGGCGCACAGGTTCCGGTGCAACCTCTTACGTCCTGACAGGGCGAGACCGGTTCCACAGCTCGATATGACGCTGTAGTTTACCAACCAGAGCCGCGCTGCTCCTGCTGCCCTTCGTCCGGCATATCCATGACAGGCTGTTGTCGGTGACTCCTCTCTGATCATACCCTCTTGGGACAAGAGGACACTCTGCGTAACGGCCTTGGTACCCAGTCAACCATGCCCACAAACATCTCTGAGATTAATGACGCCGTCAAAACAGGCGCCAAGAAGCACCAAGGGGCCGAAGCCGTGAGCCAGCTTCCATAGTGAAGTGCCCTGCTGGAACAAGCGTCGCATTCCCACACAAGAACCAGATATGCGAACCAGAGAATCGTTGCCACGTTGCCTCGAGCGGAAGAGCCTCCCGGACTGATAGCCGTCAATGCCAGTAGTGCCTTCATTCCTCATCTTATCCGAAAACTCTGATGTTGCTGGAAAAGGAATGCGGCGATTGGCTCTGCGCACCAAACTTTGATCGCCGGTGGTCGGTTGATTCATGTGAGCAGACAGATATGCACAGGAAGCATGGATCTATCTGCGCCGCACCATTATTGGGCACCATGTAAAGTATATCCTCTTCTTCAAGGTACTTGCTCGCCTTTCGTAACCAAGTCTTTGTCGTGATTGCCTTGCCTCCCCCCTTTTTTCTTCACTCAAGTGTAATGTGATACCGGGCGCCGAAACATAGATACCGAGAATAGCAGCCAGAGCATCCCAAACGCTACATCCAGCAATGGGTAGCAATTTTCTAAATGATGTTCGCGAGTTCCCCTGAAAAGGAAAGGGGGTACTGCTGCCAATGTGGATGCGAATCTGAGAATATCCTTGTTGGTATGGTCCGTGACACATCGAGGCTGTCCCGAAGCCGACAATTAACTGTATATTGAACCTGGTTCCAAACAAAGGATTCTGTTCGAATACAATCCGGAAGCTGCAAAACCGCATGGATTGCCATTGGGGGGGGCGTTGTACAGAAGGAGTCGGAAGCCGGTGAAACTGGTCACGGTGTGTTGCGACACTGCTAGTCTTCCGGCTGAGCTGGAGTACTCCTCGTGGACCAAAGGACTTGCGAAGGTGCCGGCGAGTGTACAATGCCATGTAACCAAGCGGACTTGGCTTCTAGCTTCCTAGAAAATACCATCACTCATGGGCTCGAGTCCATGGACTTTCTACCAAGGAGCTGCGCTGGTTGTGGGGAAGGACAAATAGGAGCCCTGGCTTTCACCGAAAATGCCAAATGGGCCAAAAGCCTGTTCTTTGGGAGCGGTCGGGTTTTCTAGTTTGACTGACACTTGGCCGTGGCCACGAACCATGAAGCCCCACAGCGGCCGCATGTCAAGTCACCACTTGCCCCAGCACAAGCAAGCAGGCCCGCGTCGAGGCCCGCGGGCCTGCTTCAAGTATGTAATGGAGCTTAGATTCTGAGGCCTTGGTGTGTGGCCCGTGTCGTGCAGCACCATGGTGATCGCGGGTGCATCTCGAGGCCGGAGCCCAAGGAATCCAACAAGGACTTGAACCCCTACAGCGTGCCCACAGCATGGATGACACAACATGAAGGCTTAAGAGGACCTAGGAGTATGGGAGACGGAGGACATGTGCAACTGTGCCCTCTCGAAAACGCGAATTGGCCTATAGGGACAAGAGAGTGCCCGGTTGTCCCCGTATGTCCTGCGGATCCGTGCTGGCCTCGGCTTTAGCGTAGATCTCCTTCAGCAGTGTTCGACGTGGCGAAAGGCCAGCGGTCTCTGGTGTTCTGAACCCCGCCTCTCCCCCTTTCCCACCGAGCGCGCCATTCTTCGTCATGAGCACACGGTCATGGGCCCAGAAACCGAACTGCAGGGACTCGACCACGGCCGTTGCAACGACCCCACCCCTCCCCGTCAGGAACAGGCTGCGCCGCTGGCCTCGTGGGGTGCCGCCGTTCGGTTCTTGGGGGCGTGCGTGATAATTTCGACGGGACGAGGGAACTATGGGGCTGTGAAGTAAGGATACCCAATCCACGTATCAACGCCCTCTTTATCCCGCAGGGAGCAGCACGATGATGAAGCCTTGTTGGCCCGTGTGAAAGTGTGTGATTGTTGGCGGCCAATGTCCCACCGCAAGGGAAAGTAGCAGCGTTGGGCAGAGGGACAATAATAGGGCGACGATCGAATCTCGACGACGTTTCGTTGGGCAGGTATAAGTTCGCTTCATGTCCCGTGTTGCTGATGAGATACTGGCTCTCATCCCAAGAAGCCCTAAAAGGAAAGACACCGGTCAACTGCAACTCTTCCGAAACTGCCATTGTCCAACAAACCTCCAACTCGGCTCTCAATTCACTTGCTGGACTCTGATATACTTGTCCATCATCGCACCACCTCCCAAAGGCCCGGCCAACTGAAGGATCTTCTATGTGAGCCAACCCCCCGTCGCTCTCGAGCATTCCGCGTGGCTAGTCTATGTCGGGGATGGCGACTGAGGAACCAATGGCACACCCACTGGCTGACATGATCAGCAGTACCAACGGCTCTTATCAACGCTTCGGCCCGCCCCTACCCGATTCCGGGCCATGTGCTACTTCGATCAGACACGATGGGCTTGCGGCTACTGGCGTTGGGGCCACTTTCGTCAACAATGCAACAAAGAATACCGGATGGGCGAGACTTGCGGCCTCAAGCTGGTCTATGATACTAAGGTCGAGGCAGACAAGTGCAAGCTCTGCCACGACACCGAGAAGAAGCAGAGGCGTTACGACAAGATGTACCGAGATGTGGAACGGTGGCAACGCGAGGGCAATCGCAGCGCGACCATTGAGCGGACGTGCGGAGAAATGCAGGACGTGCTAAGCCAAATTTATCGCATGCACGAGGAGCACCGTCAGAGACTACAGTCACTGGGGCAGGTACGTGATCCGACGGGGGACACAATCCTAGTGTCCAGAAAGGGCTCGTTCCCAGCACTCGCTTCAAATCCATGGCCATGACTGACCGTTTAGTGACAACAGCAGTAACGCGGCTCACAGCACGCACGAGAGAGCAGACCGTTTCGAAATGAAGCGTATGTAATGGTTGATTGGGTATCTTTGGCGCGAAGGCGAACGTGCCAGTGGGGGTCCGCGTGACGAATAACGACGGACGTGTTATTCCACTTCCTTGGGCTTTTGAATTCTGGGTTTTTTTCCTCTCTCTCTCCCCCTTCCTCGTCGGTGCATCACTCCTACGACCCCATCTCGTCTGACCCTCTTGGTTTGGATCCTGCTAGATACGGGTCCAGGAACATCACCTTGGAAGTTTTGGAAGGATGGCTTTTCGTTTGTCTGTCGGGTGCATGGATCGCATGGGCAAAATAGCCTGTTACTGTCAAGACCACGATGATTTTCCATTTGCTGGTACATGTGCTGGTACATGTGAAGCGATCTGTGTGCCGAGCGCCCCCCCTGCTTCTCGTGACCCAGGTACCCACGCTGGGCGTGGACGAACATTCATGCAACGTCCTAAAGGTAACAGGTGGGCCATCATGCTGCTGAAGATGTGTCCGGGTCGGATTAACGGTAGCCCTAAGAAGCAAGTCCCAAGCATTGTACCAGAACGGGATAACACATTTACCAGTGGAGCTCGCCTACAGAAAGAGTCTGTGCCTTCAGGAAGGCATGGTCGAGGCTCTGGGTGTGCAAAATGAGCAGGCTGTATATTAGTGGCCGTTATTTTCCTCGTAAGAGTAGGAAGAAATTGTAGGCCGCGCCAAGCAGATCATTGACTCGGTTGATCCAGAGATACTTCCTGGTCAGCAAGCGAGGGGAACTGAACGTCCCGTCGAGGAGGCAGGGCTGCCATGTTGCCAACACAACGGATAGTTGATAGATCGTTTCCCGATCGTGCCATGCGAACTTGCCAAGAAGCCCTCCTCAAGCGGAAAGGATGACGTGTGAAGCCTTAAACGGTAGCCTAAGCGGCACTTGAGCAGAGTTTGAATGTGGAGAGACGGAGGGCTTGATATGCTGAGGTTTTTCAACGCACAATCAAGTGGGGATGTCAAACCCCATGAGGGAGAGCTCGTCACTAACAGGCCCCCCAGCGGAGGCAGGCCGGGCCGTTCCTTGTTTGATTCGTCCAGGGTCACATTCGGATCCGCACGATTGCAGGCATGGACTATACCGCCTTTGACAGGTTTCAGGCCACGGATGTAGGTAGACTTCACTGATCCTTGCACCCCGACTGAATGGTACGCGCAAAAGCCGAGGCAACGGAAACGAACCAGAACGTAAGAGTCGTATAGCGTCTATGTCTGCAGCGAGTTCCATACCTCTGGCACGTACTTGCTGGTGAGTTATTGCTTTTTGGATATAGGACAGCGCTTCAAGCAAATAATTATGACGAGTAAGCTGAAAAGGGATCCGTCGTTGAAACAGCGACAGTTGCTGTCTTTTATTGCTGTGTGGAGATATGGGTAATCCGCTTGAACCTGAACGAGGTCCGACTGCATTTGACCACATCGAAAATCTACTATCCCGCGCCACAAGCACGCCTTTGCGCTTCGACAAATGAAAGAAAAGCTGATCTAGCGTCGTCCTTCGTGAACGATTATTGGCAGAAGCCCTGCGTGAAGTTCGGGTATCATGAGGAGGAATTATCGGGTTTTATGGCAGTCGTGTTGCACATTGCTGTAAATGTGTGCTTGCCGTGTGGTCCAGTTGTGGAGTGTAAGAAGATTGCGCATCATTTCATTGCCGCCGCGGCATCGGCAAAAGTGCCGACCAATGGCGCGTCGTCGCTGTCCAGTGTCTTTACGCTCATGGGTCGGTTTCGTTGCATCTCAATCGTCTCGTCATCGGCAATCCAGTCAACCTTGACACCGCCGGCCGGTGGGCTCTCGTCTTCGCTGCTGAGCTTTGAAACGAGGTGCTGATATCTAGCCAGACGTGCGCCTTGTCCTGCGTAAGCAAAGTGGGTTGACGAAGGCCTCGCCGCGCCTTCTTGCGGGGCAATCTCAAATATATCGACCATGTTACTGCAAACATTGGCTTAGCGACTTGCGGTGAACCTTTGGTTTCGAGCGTCCGATGCCTACCTCGATGTTTTGGCCACAACTCTCTGCAGCGCATCCGTCTCGCGCTGCACCTCGGCACTGTCCACGTCACCGTTTAGGTTCGAATCCCCAAAGCTCCCGTATTGCATGCCATTTGCATCGTCGTACAGAAGGCGATTCTCTTCGTCCTGTATTCTTGTTATTAAACCTGCAACAGAAGTGTCCGTGCGAGATTGAAAGAACTGAGGCGTACATCGTCGTATGAGTGGCTATTCCGTCGGCCTAGGCAGGAAGAACAGGCACCCATGGCCGCGGACAGGGCGACTCGGCGAGTCGTGCGTAGCCGCCTAGAGGACGAAGGATTTCGAGGGAAGCCACCAGGACATCACAAGCAGGTCCAGAGAGCTGCGCTGGCGCTCGGTTGGCGAAATAAAGTAGTAATCGTGGTGCCGTTGACGTCGGAGGATCAGAATGATGGTACGAAATAACAATCGAGATTAGATTGGCAGGAGCGGGTCCTCACGTGGACCTCCCAATTGAGCTGCAGGTACGGATTATGTAACTCTTTCGGATGGACTACAATTACGTAGCGCGGTTTGCTTGGACCAAAGCTAGATTAGCCGCTAGGAAACCAGCTCCGTAGCCCAGTCAGTCCGTACCTAGGGAAGACGCACTGCCATCCCCATGGAGTAGGCTCACCTCGTGGCAACCCAGCAACACAAAGTACAGCAACCCACGTACGGAGTCATCATAGCAATGCCATCACGAGTTCTGCTGCTTACCACCATTTAGTTGGATCCTCTTGCCAAACACTGGTCCTTCGAATCTACAACCATGTGCACTTCATCTGGCCTTCGGACGCCACCGTCGCTAGCTGTCCACAATAAAGCCATCACCGTGATGATTTGCTCCTATGATCATCCTCAAGGTGACAGTGCGTCATCGGAGGGCAGCAGTTCTCTATGAGAGGTAGCCCCCGATTCCCCCTTGATCGAAGGGTCAAACACCCCCTAGATACTGCCAATACACCATTGGCGGCGCCTGTTTCTCAGCTATATCCAACCGACACGCTGGAAACGGGGCTTCGTAGCTGAGATTCCGTAATCCTATGATTTCGATATGTATATCCAGGCGTGAACACGAAAAGCCGCTCTACAAGAGCTACAAATGGTTATTACTTGAAGCTCGAAAAAAAACAATACCACGCAACCTCCGCAGACTTGCTGCATCCCAGTCATCCCAGTATACTCACTATTCAAGCTTCCTTTTTCTTTGGCTCTCGTGGCGCATACCCCGACTCGGCAAACCATATGTCTAGCCAGATGCCGCTTGCTGCACGTGTACAGTATCTCTTGCCCTGCCACCACCTCTGCCAACCACGACATTCACCGAGTCAGGCTCATCTGCCACAAGAATAATACATATTCACGACAACACAAACTTGAACTCCCCAAGTACGTCGACAGTGAAGGCGCGGACAGCGTACGCTACGGTAACCGCATCTGCAGAAACTGCGCGGACTACGATTTTGCCGGTTGATGATCCATTCAATCCCGATATTGCGCACTGCTGCCCAAGGCGCCATCACGAGGGCTACAATTATGAAAGATACCTACAGTGATCGGCATCCCTAACGCTTCATCATACTAATTGGTCGAGGCGTAAGGCACAAGGACAAGACCATCATCGGACCGTATGAATGATGACCAACTGACTACCAAATTCAGCTGCGACCGCAACGACTCGAGTCTCTCTTGCGACTACGAAGTACGACAAGGCGCATTCCAACAAAACGCCGGTTGCATAGCAACTACGGTGTTAACCAGCCTGGCCATTCTACCTAACACAATTACTGCGGCGGTGCAGCATGTCACAGCATGGAACAACGCCACGAGGCCCGTGGGCGTTACTAAGGACGTCCGCTACCAATCTGGAAGTCGTTTCACACACGGCGCAGGTTTGAAGATTACTACAGCTTTTGCAACTATCAGCAGAAACACTAACAGAACGAGGGGGGTGGGACGACTGAGAGGGCCTGTCGAGTTATGACGACGAGAATGAAGGGGCAAGAGAAGATTGGAGGAAGCAATTTGGCAAGTACAACACATTCTTGCATACAGTGTTTCTGCATTAGTTATATCTTGCTACCATGCTTTGCGAAACCGTGGCCGCAGCACATGTGTCGTATTCTGGCGTCAACGCATCATGGTGCACGAGTACGATATATCGCACGCCCTCGGAACCGCATCGGTCTCAGCCAAAGGTGCAAGCGTACGGAGGCAAGCTATTTAATTACCCACCGCCGTCTTTACGGTGATTCGTTTTGGGAAGGGTCCATCTGGGAATTGTCTGGAAGCCCAACGGGTCAAATGTCAGCGAGGTATCCATCCGGGAACAATAGGGCAGTCCGCCTCGCAGCCCCCGATACCACAACCTGGAATGCACTGGATTCCTCAACCTGGTTAGTCAGGTGTTAAATGATGGAGAAAAGCTGGCCAAAACGCACCCTGTTCTTGAGGCAATGTCAGTGAGCCCCAAGGCCATGCTCTCGTGTTAGGATCTAAAACCCTGTCTATCGATGAATAGTGACTTCGATCCCTTCAATTGACAGGACTACAGCTGCCTCGCTCAACCTAGAGGATCAAAACAGATACATACGTATGCTGCTAGTTGCGTTGCTCGTCATCATCATCATCATCGTGGTCAACAAACTCCAAAAGTGCAAGCATATTCACAAGGTCAACATTAGATACAGCCCACCACAAAAAGCTCCCTCTTTTTTCGAGCACAATACTTGACATATTCATCGGCATAGGTTAAGGATAAATCAGTGTAGTAAGGTGCCAGACAGAGCTAGACTGCGTTTCACCAGGTAAACATGTTCTCAGAACGTCCGAGACAAAGTTTATTGACAAGGCTGTTGCAGGCTACAGACTGGATACCTTATACTGTATTTTACTTGGTATTCGTCTCAATGCTTGCAGTAGCCTTTCATAAGGCTTACTTGTTACTGCCGGAGGGATTACGAGTCCCTGGAGCTTCCCTTTCCTGTCTTCTTCCATGCCAGCACCAGCGTCCGCGACCCCTCCTCTTGTCTCATCTGGTCCCCGCATGGCATATCTTGGCACCGTTTTATCTGCCCTCGAGTCTAGAACTCGATGCTCAGGCTCTCCTTATCGGAGTCTGCTCAGTAGCCCCTTTCGGGGGGGGGGGGGTCTAGAGGTCCCTCGGCCTGGTAGTCAACTTCAATCTCCCCGAACGATGCCACTTACCTATCCAATGCCCAGAATCTTCGTCCTGACGGCGCTTGAGGAGAGCGTTGGCCGAATGGAATCGTGTCTTTTGCTCTTGTGTCTTGTCTCCTGTTGATCTCCGACTTTACGAACGTTATTAACGTGCTGGCAAAGAGTCGAAGAGGCCGCAGGCAGCCCAACGCAACACTATGATCAGAGTCAAAATCATGTCGCCTCTTACACAACGACATGTAACCATTGGCAGCATCATACTTGTCGGGCTGGTCATCTGGCTTTGGACGAGTCATCTGTTGCCCAATGTGTCCGATGGGGTTCCAATATTCAGCCAGCCGTTCGCATATGGTCCATATCTCTCACCTTCGCCAAACGACCCCCTGAACAACACCTTGCCGCGGTATTATTCGGCCAGCCATGATCTTGCGACAGAAATGAAGAAGATGCCAAGACCTCTAGAGCCAAGACTTATTATGGGCTTGGTGTTTTATGGTCGTCGAACCACGGTATCAATATTGGACTGTTATCTCAGGGCATGTAGCGATCCGGCTCTGAACATCGGATTGAGGATGAGACTAACGCAATCTAGCGGAATCTGGTCAAGAATGGTGGCATGCTGGATGGGGTTATCTTTCTCGTTCGGACTAAAGACTCTGCTGACCTGGCAGTCCTCGATCGGATGATCGAGGAAGAACCTGACTACGTCCAGTGGAGTGTTGATTTGAAGCATGACGGTTTTGCTGCCTCCTACGAACTTGTTGAGGATGACGTCTTGTACATTAAGATGGACGATGATATTGTCAGTGGGCCCCGCCAACGCCGAACACCGACAGCTCACTAACCTTGATGTCTAGGTATTTGTTGAGGATTCCGCTATCCCTTCATTGATCCAGACCAAGATTGCCCGGCCTGATACCTTTGTCGTCTCCGCCAACGTCGTCAACCAACCCATGATCAGCTGGATACACTGGAACCTCGGCGCCATCAAGCCCTACCTGCCCGACCTCGCCGAACACTACACCAAGACAGCGACAGGGCAGAGCATCGACTGGCGCACGTCCGTCCTGCCCGCTTGGGAAGGCCCCGAGGAATTTGACGCCTTCTGGTGGGAACCGCCCGAGGGTCGCAAGCATCGCTGGCTGCCAGCCCGGGGCCGCACCCACCACTCCCTCGACTACACGCCAATCAGCCATACAGAGTACCAGCCCCTCGGCGCTGGCTGGTACGACTGGAAGATCGGGGCGCAGGAGCACTTGAGCTTCTTTGAAAACCTGGAGAAGGATGAGTTGTGGCGGTACAAGTTCCATACGTGGGACTTTCAGTATAACAGAATGGGCATGCAGTTCGTTGCCCTCATGGGCAAGGACAGTAACTCTGCGAAACCCATCGATGACGATGATGAGCAGCACTTTGCAGTAATCATGCCGCAACGTCTGGGCAGACGTAAGTCAGACCTCCGCCATGACGGCCTGAAGACTGCCCACAAGCCATAGCGAGACGCCCGGCCCAGCCATCTGAGCATGGTAACAATCTTTGCAGATGCCGTGGCCGATGGCAGGGGTGTCGTTGTGCACTATAGCTTCAATGTTCAATTCGAGCCCGGAATGCGCACAACGGACGTTCTGGAGCGGTATCGTGCCTTTGCTGAAGAGAGCATTTGCGCCGGTCCCTTGGTATGGACCCCTGAACACGACTTGGAGCCGAGGCCCCTTGACGCAGGGCTGGAACCACAGCATCAAGAGATTGTTATTGAGCAGTACTTAGACTCAGAATAAACCATGAGAATGGCCTTTGTGCTTTGTACCCGTGCCGAAGTTATTAACGGCGATCAGGTAGTTGAGCAAGAGTCCACCATTGCATACGCACAGTAGCAATGTTTGTGCCCCGAAGTGGCATCCTGCCTTCATCTGTGGCTAGTTGAGTGGCCGCTATAGTAGTTATATGCACGCCATGTACGGATTACCGTCAGCTACAATTGTCAAGTGAATGTGTCAAAAGCAGATTTTCACACAACCTTCGCTCGAATAAAAAGAGTCCAAGGACCACCACCTACAAGACTTTTCCATGTTCTCATTCAGATTCTGTTCAGCTGAACACCCTATGCTCGAAATTCACTCTTTACTCAAAATATTTATAATCATCGCTTTGCTTTGGACTTTCCCTCTTCAACCTCAACACTACCTCTGATCTGTCAGGCGGTATTGGAGCCCCCATCAACTCCGTACCTTTGCTGCAATCTGACCTTTTCCGTCAACTGCTATATACTGTCGCCATGCGTGAAGATCCAACCGTCACGGAGCCTGATTCCTTGGCGAATCCCTCCTCCGTCGAACCAACTGGCGATTCCACGGCTACTATCTCGCCAGGCCTTGGCACAGTCTTCTTCACCATACTCAGCTCAGAACGCAAACTCTTCGACAGCAAGGACAACTTCTTCTACCGCATCTGCATTCACGATGCCAAACATACCATCAAGTACCTTGCACTCCCTCAAGATCTCTCACCCGGCCTCGCGGACCCTGCTGGCGTTTTGCTCGACTTTGCAGTGGTTCCCGTTAGCGACTGGAACATTGCTCAGCTTGTTGTAAAGGACAACTCTGGTCAAAACCGCAGCAATACCTTGGCTATCAGTGATCTTTTCAACTTCAAGCTCGGAGATGTTGACAAATGGCACAAGAAGAAGGTCGATTGGCACACCCTTAAACATAAATTCGATGGCATGAAACTACTCCAGTGCCAGAAAACAGCTCCTCGATCCCTTGTTACTCAGACCCGAGTCCATGGTGAAAAGCATATCGTCCACTACGACTGGAGCCCTGTCGACAACCTCTATATGAGACGGCTTAGCAACATCTACAAGCTCATCGACGGCAAGGGAATAGGTCCTCGCTGCGTTGCACATGTCACCGAAAACAAGCAACGCATCATTGGTCTGATGGTTGAGCATGTTGAAGGGCGCTGCCCCAAGCTTGTAGACCTCCCAGCGTGCAAAACCGTTCTTCAGAAGCTTCATAACATTGGCTACGTCTACGGCGGCAAGATTGGTTACGACACCTTCATAATTCAGAATGACAACACGGCTATCATCCACGATCTTGGCTCAGTCCGTCCGAGCACGCACGAGCCTGTAACACTACTCGCGGAGATGGGTGTGTTAAGCCAGGACATGACTCAGCAGGGTGCTTCGCAGTCTGCAAATGCTCGAAGCAGCAACTCCATGTTCAAGAAGCTGGAGGACAATGTCACCGATGCCATAGCAAAGCATGGTGATCGTTTCCTGCGCTGGGGTATTCCGATGGAGGGTATTGAGGAAGCGCGTGTCCATGGTGGGCTTGCTATGACTGTCAAGTGTGGGTTACCAGGTGTCCTGATGCACCGATGTGAGGTGCTTCTTGATGTCCAACACATAGGCTGATCGGGGCTGGTGTCTAAATACTGGAGGATGATATGGGGTTTAGGTGAAGGGAAACGGCGATCCTGAGAGTTTGTGCGAGTTGACAGGATGTATGCACCAGGATTTGGTTCTCTTTCGAGCGCATCACACGGTGTCGCAGGAAGGCACCGACTGGCAACCGCAGTCAACCAGGTTAATTCTGAGAAGAATGGCACGGAGACACGAATTTGTAAACAACAGTAGCCGGCGTTCGTACTTCAGACAGAAGAATTCATAACTCTACTGCCAGAACCGGACCCTACACATCATAGCCGGATACAACACCAGGCAACCTTCAATGAATGGACATCTGTATTTCGCAAAAGTGAGATTTTGAAACCAAGCGTACCGTTTGATTGCTGCTACTAACCTCTAAGGTATGTTTGTACTGGCGACGTTGGGTCGTTCTTGGGATCCATTGTGCGTGGTGTGGGACAACCGTACACGCTTCAACACAACCACACATCATGTACCAATGCCTATCAGATTCAAAATCATAGTGAACTCTGCTCAGGCCTTGCGAGACTGGGCTGGGGGAATGGACTGATAGACCAAATAGAATGGAGAGCATCATGGATTCATTAGTCCCTGGGGTTTCGTCCGGAGCAAAATCAGGGGGGTCAATGAGGATATTATCCGTTTCGTTGACCGCCACACTGTTCGATAATCGAACTGGCTACAAATAACGTTCACAGCTTGCCTTGTATCGCAACTATCAATTCTCTTCTAATTCCGACGCTGGAAGTGTTGTGCATCCGACCACTGTAAGATTGGATGCCGATAACCGACCCCCATACGACTGGTCGCCTCATGGTTATTGAGAGATGGCATTGGCAACATCGATACCCTCTCCGCCCATCTATTGTTCACTAGCCACAACTTGGCTGTTGTAGGTGCTTAGGGCGGTGCCCTCGCTCTCGTCTCTCTGTATGTTGCTTGCATGACTTCGTCGTTGTCCATGAAATCTTTGTCGTCATTGCTTGGTGGGGGCAGTTCCACCATCATGCCTTTTCATCGATGATGGATATGACGAGTTCTCGCATTTGGCCGGTATCGGGTTCATCAGCATCTCCGCAAGCGCAGGTCGGGCTCCGTAAAGTGCGTACGGCTCAAGCTCCACCGCTTCTATGCATTCAGCAGCAGGGGCTACTTCCCAATAGTCTTAGCGTACCAAGTCGATATCATGCACTGCGAACTGCACCTCTTCTACGACCTGCTCATGAAAATGACTGTACTGCTTGTTCGAAACTCGGCGCGAGTACATATTTTTGTCATGATTCTCTAATTAGCCGCAGTTGGCGGGTCTTTAGTGTACCTATTTTGGGTTCGATCGTCGCGGGCTCTTCGTTCTTCGCCTTCTTGCCCTTCTTGCCCTTCCGGCCGGTGGAGCGTTTTGGTGTCATGGCCGGCCGGAGGCAGAGCTGTGCGGCGGCTTTCAGGCATATAGGAGCACATGTAGGGACCGGGAGCAACTAGTGGAATTGCCTATGTTCGTGGCGGATAAAGTTGAGGCACACGAACTATTGCGTGACATCTAAAGACAGAAACTGCATTCTTCTTCTTTCAACATGTTCTATTTTGTTTCGGGCGTTATAGTCGGCGACCATGGGGTTGTATCTTTCCAAAAACAATATGATCGTGGTGGAAAATATGAATACATGAACACAAACCAGCCGCGGAATCTGCTACAGATTGGATGAAGTACCAGCAGTCTCATGTACAAGAATGACTAGAGTTAGACCAAAGGCCAGAGAATATTGCCAGCATGGCACCTCACCCTGTGCCTTTCGGTGGACGAGCCCGTCTGTGGCCTCTACGCCTGGTTCACTCTTCCAAAAATCAGCACTACAAACATGCATAGTGCCTGTACCTTCAATGTTCCTCACAAGATGCTGCTAGAACTGTTTGATCCAAGAATGGGGTGACTGAGGGGTAGCAGATAACGTGAAACGATCACAAGACCCCCTCTCTCTGTGAAAGCATCGCAAAGAAGGTACGGAAAATAGGCATCTATTTCCAATGCCCCTAGCTGTCATCCCAAGGCGGAAGAAGTGAATCAGAATAATCTATAGTCAGGTATGATTTCTTCTACGCAGGCTCGAGTGGTCACTACACCAACCGAAGAGCACCGCCAACGAACACCGGGCCCTCGTTTGCAGCCCTGCCATCTGGCACACAAATCATTCACCAGCTGGCATAAATTTCGGTCAGTATATGAAGCATGCTCTGATATCACCTCGTAGGTTTTGTTCGTCTCTCCACATGACCCGTTTCACCTCTGGGGACCTTCAATTTCAACAACACTTCTTTTTTCTTTTTGGCCTGTACCTTGTGTGCCAAACCATCACCAGAAGTCAATTTTGAGCATCTCCGGTCCAGCTACTCGGTTGTCTTTTTCTCTGTTTTAACTTATTGTGAAAAGGTTGCGTCTTTTTCAGTTAAACAACCGCCTTTACAAGACGTGTGCACCGCAGGTTTACTGACATCTCCTCGGTCTGATCCTAGACTTCATACCGTCGAACCGCATTTGCAGTGTGCTCCACTAACCGACACGATGCCTACCCATGGAGAGCGCATCTCCCAACTCGAGAAGCAAGTGGCGATCCTGCGAGAGCAGAACACCGCCCAATCCAAGAAACTGGATGAAGTCCAAGCAGACACTGAGGAGCGCTGGGATAGACATCTTCAGGCTATTCAAAAGCTGCTCTCTGATCATCAAGCCCGTACTGCTGAGTTCAGGGCACTCCAGTTCACCTATGCCGACTCAGAGGCTCGTGACCGTGAACAGCAGAAGATGGCAGATAAGAACACCCAAGACATCGGAAAGCTACGAGACACCGGGGTCAAACGTGATCTTGACGTCGCGGTACTGGGGGCCAGCTGGACGGGCGTTAGTGCGGGACACCATGAGCTGTACAGGGACCACCAGAGACTTCGCGACGAGCTGCATACCAAGCTTGAGGAGCTGGAGAACAGGCTTGAGACGCTTGAGCAGCAGGATGACTCCGAGAAGGCCGGCCAAAACTAGCCATGGGCTTAAAGAGCAGACCTTCACAAGGGAGGAATATGGCTAGGCAAGCAACTTGACCTTTCATTCAAAGTGTATGGTGGGGATTTCCAGGGCATGAAACGGTACGCCAGGGGGGTTTTTGGAGTTGAGGTATTCGGACTGGCAGGAAAGACGGGATACCCAATGTTACCTCGCGACTACCCAGATAGGGAGACTAATACTGCCGTTGTTGATTGATTTTATGTCCTTCCGTCCATATTTACTCCAAAGCGCTGGTTTAAAAATACAGGCCAGCCATTGGCATGACCTGCAATTGCCTTCGATAAGCGCTCAAACTGGGCTGGCATCTCTTACGACAGGCGGCTGGTCCAAACGAATTTCGGCGTGCTCATGCGCCTACCTTAACTAATTAGCCCCAAGGTAAACCAACTAGGTAGGCATTCAACCTTGCGTATGGCCTGACGGTTCTGATGGCTGTCTCGCTACTCTTTCAGGTTCCCTGTTCATGTTGTCAACGGATGGACCAAATCGGCTTCAAACTGGCTGTCTGAACTCTTTAAAGACTGAACTAAGTCCCGTCTCCACGTTTCCATCTTCACGCTTCTTGTAGGGTTATTTGTGCCGTCTAGAGTAAAACCGAATGCCCAGCATTTTGCATTGGTTTTTTGGGAACACAGATTGTTAACACGTTTGAGCCACGTGCCGAGTGGAATTTCTTTTTCGAATAGATGTACCCCCCTGAATCTTGGACTCTCCTATCCCCAGAAGACTACATACAGCCTCCGGTGCGCATTACCTATCAATCCATTCATTCCATAGCACTCAAGTCCATCCGCAGAAAAATCCGTACTCTCATCTTTCCTTTTTCGTCCCGTCCTGCCAAGTATCCGTCTACCACCACCATTCGAACGGAGGGCGCGTGTACAGCTCGAAGACAGCCATGTGAGTGTCAAACAGGAAAGACAGACGGCGGCAGGCAGCAATCAACCCCACGCGCTGGAAGTATCTAGTCCCATCACAGACCTGGAACTCGAGTGCCAAGGCCAAAGTCTCCCTTAGAGCCCTTGCCTGGCATTTCTGCTCTATCTGGCACATTGCCAGCCGATCCCGATTGTCGGCGCTCATGACCACTGCAGCGGTGACTTGGCTCAATTCGGCTTTGATTGTGCCGTAAAAAACCGTGATGTTCGCTTCCAGAGCCTCGAGGCGAGGTTGCACGAATGGATCGAAGCCGCCGTCAGCTCGGGCCAGGTTTTCGGTGATGAGCTGGAACCACTCGGCTCTCCAGGCTACGAGCTGATTCACAACGCTGGCTTCGACTGTGATGACCACACGGGTTTGTTCAATGGCGGCAGCAGCAACAGCTTCGGTGGTGTCATCCACGAGGGCCCATTCGGTTTGATGGTTCCCTTCCATCTTGACGTGCCGGCTGGAGACTAGATGCTTCAGGTCAGCAAACTGCAAAGGCGGAAGCGAGAGTCGCGAGAATCACCTTTGGAGAGGCTTGTAAAGGGTTCAAAGATTTGCAGGAGATGCTTGGATCTCCTCTTCGAAGCCTTTGACTGTTGAGGAGCCTGATGGAGTGGTCGTTCACAGGCAGCGCAGAAGTTCCCCGGAGGAAGCAAAACTGGTTGAGAGGGGAGTTGAGATGATTAAGAAGCGAGTGGGCATAGAAGGAAGTAGCGGAGTTAAGGATGGCCTGGCGAGTGAACGGGCGTTAGAGCTAGTACCTAGCAGCATACGAACAGTGGTGAATGGCATAAACTTGGGATGAATACAGAGGGTCACCAGATAATGCAGGCCTAAAGAGTTTGGTATAGGGGCCAAAGGCTTGTGAAGTTCGTCACTGTAACTAGTGCACTCGAACATCATTAGCCAATGTGGCCTATCCTGTACCTCCCAATTCCCCTGCACGTATCTTAGTGAGCTCGAATCGAGCTTTTCCCCGAAGTGAATATGTTCCGGCGTTCACTAACAACTGCTAGAAAGCTTCATCTGCTGGTCGTGGTTGAGAGAAGGTTCGTAGCTTACAATGAAGCAGGAGTCAGCAGCACAAGGTCCCTTGCTTTACTCTCGTCTCATGTAGCTAATGATACGGAATTGAATGACCCGCAGTTGTCTCCAAAAGTCTGCTCATAGTGACATACCTGTAGAGCCGTAAATTCAGACGATGTTCGTGGTCACGGGTAATACTACGTATTTCGGCTAGTCAAGGCTGTCACCCTCTTTCCCTACTTTCTACAATTTTACTCAGACACTTTAAAGAAGCACAGCGAGTCTGTGTCGCTATTTTTATCTAAGGGTAGAGTCGTCTACAAGAGTTGTGGTAACTCTGGTTGTCTTCCATGGCAAATCAAAACGGAGAGTTCTATTGCCATCTCCCAAGTGTCCCGGTTCCAGATCTGCCACAAATACCTTGTGGTAGACTACTATATCCAGCGTATGCGAGCTACTCTTTCTCGTAGATCTTCATGTTAGAATCCATCAACTGCTCCAGATCCGACATGAACTTGTCAAACGGCATTGAGATAGCTCCCCACTGCTGATTCTCCTTGTCCGGGTTAACGTACCCCTTGACCAGGCTGTCAATGCACTCAGAAGTCAGGTTCTGGCATTGGCGAGCACACTTGGCGAAGCCTGCAAACCACTCGTCCACCTGCCTTTTGCTGGCCTCGAAGTCTTCGTTCCACTCAAGGTCGCCCCCCTTGATAAGCTTCTCTATATGCTTCTCCAGATTCTCTAGTCTGTCGCTGGTCTTTTCGCGCTGGTTGTCAAGGCTCTCCAAGAACCCGGGCTGGTTCTCACGCAGATCGGAGCCGTGTATGTTCATGTACATGGTCACGTGGGAGAGCACGGTCGTGCCGGCATGCACGTTAAGGGCCGTACGAAGCTTTCCAAAGTGGGCGGAGATGTTTTTGCAAGCGGCGTCAATCTTGCTCTGGCGGTCAGCCGCGGCAGCCTGCACAAGATTGGCGTTGACAGAGATGGTCTTCTCGGCCGCTGCGAGCTGCTCCTTGAGGTCACGGACCTCCCCATCGAGATCCTTGACTTGGCCGCGGAGATGGTTTATGACGGCGTTGACGACCGCATGGCGCTGCAGGACACTGGCTGAGGCCTGGGTGCTCTGGCCCTTATTGGCAGAAGAACTAGGAATGTCGGACATCTCGGATCGGAGGGCTCTCTGCGTGCAAAGGCAGGAGTCACGGCGGGGCGAAGCTTGAATGCCAAAGGATGGAAGGAGCAGACTTTTGATAGTTCAGACTGAGCAGTGAGCATTTGTGCCCAGAAGAACTGTGGTATTCGTGGCTGTATCTTGGAAACTCTTTAGTTAGACAGGGATGGAAGTCTGGCAGGCAGAGGCACGACGAACCAAGTATCGATGAAGGGATAGCTCTGCACTATTAGAGACTGCGGACTTGACGAGGAAGCGGTAGCTTCGCAGCAGATGTTCCTTGAAGAGATCGAGGAAGGGATCAAAGAAGAGCACAGCGCAGAACTCAACGTAGAACGGCGTTGAAGGAGAAGTAGAAGCGTGGGTTAAGCAACAGCGTGGAGTAAAGGTGATTGCCCCGGGTTCGCTTTCGTTGCAAAAGATCAAGAAGGAAATGTGGTTGGAGAGGGGATGAGGCTGTGGGGTGGAAACAACAAACACTCTCGGTCTAAGGAGTGAAATCAGGGGCTTGGACCTATCGTAGCAGGGCTACAGTGGGTTGGCAGAAGCTTCTGCTTTCCATCTCCTTCTATCATAGCCTAAACTCCTCCGTTGGTACCACCACCATCTACATCAAGCTATGGCGAGGGCCGGGTGTCTCTACAGGTACCAAAGGACACGCGTTGCGGGCTTCCAGGCCGGTGGGCAGTCTTCGGGTACCACGTGGTTAAGATCCGGCCTTCTGTAGCCTGGAATCATGTACCTATTCATCGACCTCGAGGCACCGTAAACTGTCGTCCTTTGGAGCTTAGGTGTGGTTGTTTGATTTTCTTCATATGATTGTCCAGCCATTTTTGTGTTTGATATGTGCCACAAGGCTTTCGCTTGCCAGGCCACTATAGCTTCGTATGCGCCCATGGTAGCAAGCTTTATGGTTTTCATGAATCTTTCGATATTGATTGATATCAGACCCGTACACAGAACAAGATTCAGACCTATCTTGTACCTGTTTCCCAGAACATAGTCATGCAATTTCCACTGGCAAGCATTCTGTAAACCCCCAAACCGCCCAACACTCTCCTTTGCTCTGTTTCCATCGTAGCACGAGCAAGCCTGGCAACGTCTTTCGTTCCGAACCACAACAAGAACATGGCCGGTTCAGGATGTGGTCGAAATAAACGTGTGAGGCTAACGTTGACCCATGATGTAATCAGCAGACAGCATTTGCTGTCGGAGAGCGATGCTCCGCGCTGGATGCTGAGCAAGCATCATGCCAAACATACAAAAACATCTTTCACTGGCCTCACAAGTAAATCATTCTCTTTCAACATCTACGCCGAGGAGTTTGACAAATATTTGTACGGTATACTGACAGTTAGGGCGCTTTCTTAGTGCATCGTGGTTGAGTGAGGTCGAAATAGAGCCCATTTTTCCCCTCTTCCGATCGGACCGACCGAGACGTGGAGAACGTTCGCTAGATTTGCCTCACATTTTTTATCCGCTTTAGCATCTTTAACCCTCTCATTTCGCTCCAACAGCATTATATTGGTTCCTTCGAAAGTCGCATCATGTCTCAAAAGATCTGGCAACGCAAAGGCCCTGACGGCCAGGGTCTCCAGGAGCTCCTCAAAGTCTACCAGTCCACCGACGCATCCTTCGATCCCATCCCCCACCCACCTGGAGATGTGCGTCTTCACAATGGAGCCTTCTCAGCTGTCCCAGTCACCTGAGACTAATATGAGCGCAGATCGAAACCCTCCAAGCCGAGGGCAAGGACTCCTTCACCCTTACATCCTTCACCACCGCCGACGCCGTCGAGCTCGGCCACCTGCTGCACGCCCGCCTTGCCCCCCACCCGCGTCCTACCGTCATCAACATCTCCACGGCCAGCGGCCAAACTCTCTTCCACGTCGCCACTGGGCCCGGCACCACCCCGGACAACGAGACCTGGGTCGCGCGCAAGAAGGCCGCCGTCCTGCGCTTCTCCGCCTCCACCTGGTCTCTGCACATCAAGTTTGGTGCTGACGAGGCCCGCTTCGCGAAGACCTTTGCCTTGGGCCCCGAGCAGGCTGGCAAGTACGCTATTCACGGAGGCGGTGTGCCTATTAAGGTCCAGGGCGTCGAGGGTGTGGTGGGTGTGGTGATTGTCAGCGGTCTAAAGCAACAGGAGGACCATGGTGTGATTGTGGACGTGATTAACAAGTACTGGGAGCCTGTTGTCTGAGGCGGTTGTAAATTCAATGCTGTCAGGAATACGTTAGGTTAGGAAATGCCTAGCTACAACAAAAATCAAGCTACGGCAGAAACAAATGACCGTATCATCATGACCAAATGATACTGTGGCATGTCGCTGATGGGTTTGAAAATCTTGTTTCGGACTACTGCGGTAAAAAAAATTAATCTTCACGTCGCTAGATGTGTACCTTGATGCATGTCGTAAGACTACACACTCATGATATGCTAAAATGCTCCTGGCTTTCACAAGAGTAGACTATGAATAACATCCACTTGCTCAATCGTGTATACTTCATCGATTAGGTTTTGGCGAACATTTCATCATCACTTGTTCTCTACAGTAAAGGCAAAAGGCATTTCGGGTTCAGAGAAGATGTGATGCAAAGAGACTGATATTGAGTAGCAGGAGGAATTAGTACCATTGTCAAATCGTTCATCATAAAAGCCTAATTGAGCTTGAATGATCCTCAATCAACCACAAACCCTACCAATGTCACAACCAGACGGAATCATTTAAGCAGCGCGCTTCTCATCCAGACCCTCGTCGTGCTGGGCCAGCTGAGTTTCCTTCTCAACCTGGTCGAGATCGAGATGAGCCACGGCATCGTCACCGTCGAAGATACGTGCAATCTCCTCCAGGGTAGGGCCCTTAGTCTCGACGTAGAAGAAGTACACGAAGACCAGCTCGACCGTGTCCCAAAGCGTGTAAAACAGCATAAAGTTCCAGTGGTTGGGCAAGTTGTCCCAGGCCAGGGCGTTGGTTTGGCTGCCATTTTAGTTAGTATCGAGTCAATATATGGGGCTGGTGGGGACCTACTTTGAAACGGCCAGGACAGCCTGGACGGTAATGTTCATGATCATCATACCCTTGGCACGGAGGTGGAAAGGCAAAACCTCAAGAGCGTAGGCAACAAGCAGACCCGAGAAGCCGATATCATAGAAGATACCGAACAGCCAGATGAAGGCAATCTGGGCGTACCCCGAAGACGTATTGGTGTAGCGAACACCGCCATCGGGCATCTCGTCCGATGGAGGTACACGGACCTCAGAATTCTCGTAGACAGCACCAGTGATGGTCCAGAGCATAAAGGAGAAGACCATGCCAGAAATGGCAACCAAGAAAAGGGGTCGACGACCAAACCTATCGACTTGCGTGGCAGCGGCAATGGAGACCGCCAAATCGAGGATGGTCTTGCCAGCAGAGAGCTGTATCATTGTTAACGCGGTGTTTCCAGTGATTTAACGACCAAAACTTACAGCAAGCTTTTCGTTCTGCGCCGTAATACCAGCACCCTCATAGATGATGTTCATGTAGTTGGAGAAGAGAGCGTTACCCGAGTACTGAGAAATGATACCGAGAGAAATGATGATGGCAAGTCTCCAACGGTTTCCGCGAGTGAGAAGGAAATCGACGTAGCGGCTGGACTTCTTGATAGTAACATCGGCAGAGATGGTCTCCTTGATCTCGCGGTACTGGAACTGAACGGTAGCATTGCTGACATCGCCACCGGCGTGGTGCTTGGCCAGGACAGCAAGGGCCTGCTCGGGACGGTCCTTGCTCATGAGCCAACGGGGAGACTCGGGAATCCACCAGATACCAACAAGCTGGATGATGGAGGGCACAGCCTGGATGAAGGTGATGGATCGCCAGGACCAGTCGCTGTTGATCGAGGCAGTTCCCCAGCCGACAATAGACACAACTGAATAGATGTCAGCAGATGATGGCGCGCTTGTTTGATTAAGGAGAACATACTCAGGGAACCCAAGTTCCAGAGACAATTGTAAACGGTGGTGAGAGGGCCACGGTGTTGCGGGTGGCAGATCTCAGTGAGCAACATGGGAGAGGACATCTGGGATAGGGAGTTGCCGAAACCGAGGACAAATCGACCGGCGATGTACACTGAAAGACAGATGCATTAGCATTGTTGACATGTCTCCTCCAAGACGGTCACTCACTGTCGTAGCCGTTGCAGAAGGCGGAGATGATAGCACCGGCAATCATGATAACGCAGCCAATCATGATGGTGGGCTTGCGACCCAGATAGTCGGCCATGTAGGGGACAATGAAGAAGGAGACGATGGAGCCAATGTTGTACATGTTGATGAGGATACCCAGGTAGTGACGGTTGGCGCTCTCCGGGAAGTACTCCCCCCACCTGTTGATCTGCTGGGAGGTGTTGACCAGCATTCCATCGTAGCCGGTGGTGGCGGAGGCGACCAAGAGGAAGATGGTCAGGGTGTAGAGCTTGCGCAAGTGAGGCTCGCGGTACCAGATGACCTTCTCGAAGCGAGGCGCCTCGGCCTGCGCAACGTTGGCGTTGCTGTTGCCAGCAGCGAGACCAACCATGATGGGCAGCTCGCTATGAATCAATGAAGACGGGGTAGCGAAGAGGGAACAACGAAGATCTTTCCTGCTTGAGGCTTTGGATAAGAGACGCAGGGAAGGGCGCTCGAGCTTACAAGCGAGGAAAAGGAACGGGCAGAGAGAGGGAGTAGCCAGAGCGGGACACGGTCTGCTTTTAAGTTGAGATTCGGTAACCCGAACTACAACCCCACCTACACGCGAGGTTCATCTATTCCATCAAGCCGTTCAGGCCCCTTCTTCCCATCGACCGGCCTAGGGAAAGGGGATGGGGGTGGGCGAAGGAGAAAGAGGGGGTGTTCCGCCTGCATCCCACCCGGCAGCCAGAGACAAATCATCGATGGCAACGAAGAGTTCCAGTGGCACCAACCAACAGCACTTGCGCACGAAGGGAGCGGCGCCAGGAACACATCTTCGCTACTATACTATACTAGCTTCGCCAACGGAGCAGTTTTCGCGGGGAAGACCCGAAACGGTAAAGGCGTGCCATGTGAGCCAGGATCAAGGAGAGGGGGGGCGTGCAAGCAAGCTCGCCTACCGTGCTATAAGGCGATGCCGAGGAAATACCCCAGGTTGCAACAGGGATCGAGTGGACGGTTCAGAAGTCTTGGTCGCCTGACACCCTGGTAGCCCTCAGATTTCAATGCGGGAGGGTAAAGGCAAAGAGAGAGCAGTAGACCTCCTTGGGCCAACGATCCCCCTAGGAGCTTGCATTGGGGCAGATGTGGGCTGGCTCCCCCGGCTATTCATGGGCCCCCCAGACTACATGAAAGACGGGGTAAAGCCTGAGCCGTCCCAATGAGACCAGAGGTTTCGCAAAGACCAACCCATGAAGCCGGTGCTGCAAAGAACAGGCGAAAGATGGAGGAGGAGGAGGAGGAGCAGGAGGCGGAGGCGGGGAACAATGCGATGTGATGTGCCCATGGGGTGCGGTCGCAGTAGTAAAGGGAATCCACTATGGGTTCGGTTCCCTTCGATCAGCGTGCTTGACCAAATGCTTATCTAGAGGCCTAGACCCACGCGAAGCTTGAATTTTTGGCGAGTGCTACTTGAGATCAGCGTGTTCCCCGCTGTAGCCAGACCCCGCCAAAGTTGCCGTGGGCTTGACTTTTTTTTCCCTGCCCGAAACCAGTGCCGCAGCGAGCACTTCAGGACCATTGCAGGCCGTCGCACGTTGAATGCCTGGGCTTCTCTCGCAACAAACGACCAAACGGTCAGCCTCAGCGCGACGGCAACAGGGCCGCAGGATCCGCCCGGCCCAGATCATCCTCAGCCGGTGTGTTGGTTGGCGCGAACATGGGGGACCAGCAACGTCCCAAGCGTGGTTCGGATCATCAACTGGTAGCCACTACCATCGTTTCCCACCACCCCCATCGTCTCAGCTCGACGAGCACCTGATCTGAAGATCTCGAGAACTTCTTTCTCGTAGCACGAAACCAGACTCGCACACGCCCCACGCCCCCTGCAAAGTGTGGTAGCACAGCAATGGTGGCGCCGCGAAAAGCATCGTGAATGACTCTCCTCTCCCGCCTGATAAACCCGCTCTGCATCACCATCTTGTCCCATGTTAACGAGCTGTCACCCCGCAGGGACTATCTCCCCAACCTGAAATTAATTGTCATGCTAATGGTTGAGACACGCGACCTGTAGTCGACGCACAAATTCTGCCCTGGCCTAACATCCTCCTCCTCCTTTCCCGCACCTTAGCGCCGACGCAACAAAAGGGCCGTCCGGGAAAAAAGCGGCAAAAGGCAGCCCTGGATTTACCCCGACCAATCATGCCAAGAGCTACCCCACCATGTCATCTAGACATCAACCTGTGTCCCGATCTGGACATCACGGGCTTCCAAAACGTGGCACCACTTCACGGGGTTTTCAAAGCATCACCGCCCAGGAAATCTGTGTCCACAAGGCATCGCGAGGTTCACGAGCCCTCGTGAGCAACCATGGACGGCAACAGGGCTTTACACCTAAGCCAATAAACGACCATACTCTCGCAGCTTCGCCTACAGAACCATGGGGTTGTGAAGCTGGTTGGTTTCCCATCCTCGACAAAGGCTCAGGATCCACAAACAGTCCATTGGCTGGTGGGAAAGATATCGCCAGTGCCCCAGAACCAAACTTTGACAAAGGTGGTCGAAATGCATATTTTACCACCATTAGCGTATCTGCTATACCTCCTTCTTCCTAGCCGCCATTCATCATTTGTGGCCTTCCTCCAATCCAGGGTCGAGACTGGTCGGGTACATACCAGACTTGTAGTACATCTCGTCCACAATATGGGTCTATCGTCCTATTTTGCCATGAGCTCGAAGCATCGCGGATTGGTCCTAGCGGCGTCCACTCCCAACGTGAACCAGAGCATTACTCTCTTTTTTGTCTTTTTTCGGATGGCAAGAGCCTACCTTAGCCTCGGCTTCGTCCGTCTAGGCTATATTGTGGGTTGGCGAGCTCTTGGGTGGCGAGTCAACAACTTGCCAATCACTTTGGAATCAAAATGATCCTTCTACCATGAGATGCGACCTTGCATTGCATACTGGTGACTAGGGGTAGCCTAGTCAGCTGTGTGGTGTGTGCATCCACACCCACCACAGCCGGGTTTCGTTCGTCGGGACACAGGCCCGATGGTGCTGTTTTGGGACTGCAACGGCCCCTTTTCTTGAACAGCCGGCCGGCCGAAGGCGTTGGCCGGTTGGCTGGCCAAAGCACGACCACATGCCTGTCCCCCCGACCACCGTACATGCTACTGAGCAGCACATTGCAAACTGCCAAATTCACCTAACCCTTTTCTCTGACCAAAGATAAACACCGGGCATCATCTACGCTTCATGAAGTCCTAGGCTTGTATTAATCCTTCAGCACATAATGCAAGCAAATTCCGAGTAACACAGCTCAAACATGTGTGGTAAGGCCCAACCAATCAAAGATTTACTGCAACTGGGGTGCACCTTGTGGCGCAACTATAAGCCCGGGTCACCACCACGCCCCCATGGCCACGTTACTCATGCACAGAACAAGCACAGCGAGAAATGAGGCCACCCTTTCCAGCCTTCAACAAAGAAAGCTCCGGGTGAATTCAAGAAGACCGAGCTCACAAGAGTTAATCTCTATGGCCTTGCGTTTGGTTGGCATGGCCTAACCTTGTCCAGGCCCATCCAACCGCCGAGCAAGTCGACCTCCGATTTGTAGACCAACAGACCTGGGAGCCTGTGCCATTGAAATTAAGTACCATCGTTCTTACTGTCAACCTCACAATAATTCTCACGATCCCAATGAAAGGGTGTTACAGGTGGGGTAGCCAGTTCCATCCGAGCCATGTCTCGTTTGCATGGCCATGATTACCTTAGCTCGTCGAAGCAAACGGGCGTTTCTCGTTCGGCCCTGAGCGGCATACCCCAGGTCATTCATCCTTCTATGGAACTTTTCCATTGAGCCTGAAGTTCTCACACGCGTTGTAAGGCGGGAAGTTTCGGATCTCGTGTCGGGCGTCGGGCGAGCCGGGAATCTGGACCCTGCCCCCGGCAAAATGGACTGGGCGGGGAAGTAAGTAAACTGGTACGGAGACATTGCAGCACCCTCCCCATTCTAGACCTGTTTTCGGACCCGGAGGTCTGGCGCAGCACTATACGAGTGGATACACTATGCAGCCGTGCTGTCAAGGTTAAATTGTGACAACAGAGGTCCACGATGATTTTGATGCAGCTGCAGTACGTCTCCACCATCACGTTGGTAGCTGGCATCCCGAATTGATTCGTGCCGGCTATAGTGCGGAATTGTGAGTCAAACCGGCCTTCATATATACTTGTAGTGCTGAAGCTGCATCATCGAGGCACAGCAGTCCTGGCCGACACTGCTTTCGCTTCATACGGCAAGTCAAGATGGCGTGCCAAGGCCAATGGCCCGATTCTGTTGCTCGATTCCCATGGCAGACTTCTTCAGCAATCAAACCTGTTGGTCCGTGTTCAGTCTGCTAATACGTCGATAGTACAGTTTTTGGATCCCTGCAGCTGGGGACAAAGGACTTGCCTTGGCTATCGCTCGATTTTGGCACAGCATCACGAGCACGGCACGATGCCATGTCTGCAATCCTTCAATATTGTTTCCCAAAGAGTAACCTTAACCACTAGCTACGCCGTATGGATACTGAGGCCGGTTCGCTTCTGTGGTTGGCAAGTTTTATCCATGATCTAGTTCTATTCTACCTGCAATGATCCGAAAGCCCACGGACGTCAACTCTTGCGAAACGAGAGCTCTCGACCGCCAATCGACTTCCTTCTTCGACTTAGACTTACATCATCTTCGATTGTGCGTTGTCGCTTCGCTGTCCGACACCTGAACTACAGAAACAAGACACTTGACGTTGTTCTTTGAACCCAGTGCACATGTTGGTATGCTTGTGGCGGGAGCACCAAGGCATCGCGACTGCCTGATGGTATCGAGCCATCACTCTCACCAAACCCTTCTCTAAGTTCCTACGCAAGTTGCGGTTGGCATCTTTTCGTTCGTCGATTCTTGTCCGGTCTAGGTGTTAGATCCAGCGCGAGCATTCTCGTCGGAGCTTTGCCACTTGGTAATTACTTGCTTCCATGCAAGAAGCCAACTTCTTTTCGGTCCTTTGAATTCAGTGACAGTTTTAATATGTGTTCTTGTACTTCTTAATCTTGATTGGCTTTGTGGTATTCAAACGCCTGTCCTTAGCCTTGTCTCTCTGGTTGTTCTTTTGGCCATGCCTCGATTTTCATCTTACGGGAGGAGTCAGAAAAAGTACCATCGACAGCTTGCAAAGATTTTTTATCAGATTATGTAGGTCTGACCCCGCTGTGGTCAGTCTCAACGTATGATCCCATTTTGCTTCTATGCCATTAGGACTATACTAAATGGCTAAAAGCCGGGGTGTTTTACCAAACCGAACGTGCCAACGTGCCCTTGGAGTCATGGTATGCCGTTGGCAGCGATGTGATAAGTTTTCTTTTTTTTTTGTTCAAGCTGGGTCATCGGTTACCATAAAGTTCTAGCGATGAACTATCAGGCTACTTCGATGGATGGATATATTGTAGTGGTTTAATGATACATGTGGGATGGACGCCCTTTTCAAAGTAAGTCCCGCGTTGCGTCAGGCAGTTGTTTTCGTTTACATGACTTGGAAGAAGCCCCTGATCTAGTTCAATGCCCATCAAGCACTTCCCATCAACAACCACACTTCCATGTACCCACGGTTGATACAACACAATGGTGTGACTAGGAGATTTTCTGTTGTGGAGCAGAGTCTGGGTGGAAACCAGGCAGCCTGGTGGCAAGGGATTTCGATTCCGCGTTTTTGAAGTTAAATCCGCTATTAGAAGGCGCAGCATGGCTGAAATGGTCCAGACTCGATACGACATTGACAGGAATACCGGTAAAGCATTCAGGCTAAAATGGCGGAAAGGCGGCTGCGAGCGGCGAAAGTGCATGTGCTTTCTGACGCCCGCCGTTATGGTAAGCCTCATGTGGCCCGCACATCATTGGTTGGCTGCCGCGTCCCGCAGAACCATAGAAGAGACGCATCGGTAAGTGGTAGCCGCAGCTGAGGCGGGATCTTGTTCCCTGAAGGTGGCGTGGAGGCGCAAACCCGACTAGGATGATTATACCCGAGCTGACTGCCCGACGCCGTCGAGATCCCTTCTGTGCATGGTTGTTCGTCCCGGCCCAGACCTTCTCAGCTGCTCCCAAGGAAGTAGCGGAATAGAAGAAGGCCATTTTTGCCGGTTGACGCGTCGTATGGTTAGCCTATTCGCCTTGGCTGATGGCCAATTGCTGGCCCTTGTAAAATTGTTCTGCGTCTAGGGATTTTCGTGCACGAGGCCAGCCTTGATCACGAGCTCCCTCAGTTTCAGTGCAGCGACCTTTACCGTCTTCATTCTAAATATTTGGGAATACCGAGGTGCATGCCTGCTCATAGCAGGCCTCAGCGGAGTCAAAAGCCCATAGGGATATTCAATAAATGCACTGCATATCCCCGAGACCTAGCCATGCCCCGTATAAGTAGGCTTTGCCCTTGATCGTGGCTGTGAAGCATGCGGTCTTGAAGATATCTGCAACCCCAGAGTAGGTAGTTGCAAAGCCTTCAAGCACAGCTTCAGTCAATACGCTGGGACAAGGAATCATACGCCACAACTTGTGCAATACCAAACACCTTCTGCTTGCCTAATTCCCGCTGCAATATCCTAGTCCATACTCCTTTGCCTTGGTAGACGCCGTCTTCATGACAGGTGACAACTGCGACCATGACTCATTACCACATTCTAGCCACTTGCGGCTCGATCACATGAGGTTCTCCTTTGGGTCGTGTTGGTCTGACAATTTTTTCCCTAGTCTACAATCGAAACCCCAAGTAGTCCCTTGGCCGGACCTCGTCTCCCTTACAACGTCTCCATTACCTATATATTGTTCGTCACAACGAGGTTATTTGAATCTTCTCTCATCAGTTCTTGCTGCTTGGAATAGATGTGAGCCGCCAACCATGCGATGTAACAGTACAACGTGGCACTGCAGTACATGCAGTGTGACTTCTCCACGATTGGCAACATGACAGTCAAAACGAAGACACTAGATCGTAACCATTATTGCAAATCTGAAAGATATGAATGGCTTTTTTTTTCATGACTCACGGGCTCCGCGTTCATAAGCAGCACAATATGGCAGTAGGAGAAAAGGCTATGGTTTGTCTTATGTGACTCATTTTATCCCTGGAGTCCTATGGCTCAAGGGTATGATGACTATTCAACTAATGTCTGCTTTACCCGGGAAGAGGATGTTGGGCTCAACATTCCCGCGTGCTTTGCGATGTGTGTAGTATTTTGAAAAGATAGAAAGACCACCAAATTGATGCACAAGCTCGATGCGATCCTAGCCCCTGATCGTCTCATCAAGTTCCGCAAGTTCTGGGTCTTCTCTACTGTTGTGTTCGTTGTGAATAGATGCAATTTAGGCGGGTCATGGGGCACGTTTTCACCGCTCGAAGCGGATTTGTGCGATATCAATGGTTTAAGTTTCTTCAAATGATGAATTGCTCTATCTGGGCTCCCGCCGGATTTCTGACGGTTATATTGTGGCGCCAGCATCGTCACTGAGACCCAGCGCATAGAAGGATACTAGTACCCAAAGAACAATATCGTTGATGATGAGTATACTTAGACGAAGTGTACAACAAAGAGGGTTTCAAGTAGGTAGGCGGATCTGAACACAATATGCCACTGACGAGTATGCTGTCGTACCCCCCCCTCCCCCCCCCAGAACCCTTTACCGGAGTATTCTGACGTTTAACACAAAGGTTGTCTAACCTTTCCAGCCGGCATTGAACCTGGGTTCTTCTATTCTTCACCATGATTTATTCTTGATGTAAACATCACCTTTTCTTACTGGTAGAATATTGAGCGAAGCAAAGGTGGCAGTGTTGCTCCTTATTTTGAAACGCCATGCCATGGCTCTTTTTCATCATACCAGAAAATCAATTGGGCCAAGGGATGACAGATATATGTATATATCTCTACACCCAAAGTCGGACTAAGAGATTTTATTTAGTTCTTGCATTGGCAGCCGCAGCCGAGTTTTCGGGGGTGTATATTGGTGTCTCTAGGGTAGTGGAATATATGAGTTACTGTACTTTATTTCACGTGTTGCGGCTAACGGCTGGCCAGCAAGCCAACGACGACCACATTGCATTGACAGGTAGCCGAAAACGGGGTTGTAATTACACCAGCACGTGAATCGAAGTGCAAATAAGCTAATTGAGGCGATCGATCCCCGATGCCAAGTCATGATGCACTCCCAGGTCGCTAGCAGATCACGGGACCAATAGTGTGCATTGGTGCTGAATGGACAGGGAAGGTCGACTTGGACAAGCGGGCATCTAGCGGACAGCCGGCTGCTTGTAGGGCGACGAGAGTGAAAAATTAACCCAATGCAAACGTGTTTATGGGTCGTTCCGGCAAAGGTGGTTGGAAGCCCTGCTGATTGGCTTTCGCAGCCTAGCCACGAGCCGGAGCGGTGTCGCGTTGATCTTGACGCATTGCATTGATTGCGGAGAAGCTGATCCGGGAGCTAGCGCGTCCATCCTTTCCGTGATTCAGCGACAGCTGCCCGCCGCCGTAGTGGTCGTGCATGTAGATGGCAGCTGATCGGTCTGATTCGCCGTTTTACATTCGTCGACATGCTCCGTGCCCGTGCAACAGCCATGGCCGTCTTCTGAATCGACTCTGTTGCTGCCAAGATGTTGGCGTTTGAAGACTCCAACCCATGCAAGGACACGCTCTTGCCTGTTGCAGAGGGCGCGGAGGGCAGCTGGACTTGGCCCTTGCCAGTCCCGGCCTGGCGGGATCCACCAAGGGCGGGCAAGTACGGCTACGTCAGGGGAAGATCCCAAGCTTGGCAGCACCCATCCTCCTTTCCAGGCCGTGCGTGGTCCAAGGTACATCCCGGTTGGGCAGGCGCGGGTTAGGTACTTTGCTGGCTCCTGCATGGAGTCTTCCAGGGCAGAGGTTGTGGGGAATCCCAGCTCCTCGACCACTAACGTGCCCCATCCACCGCACAGCATCCACATCCCACCGCGCTGGGCTGCTGCACGGCTGCCATCCATCCCTACCTACATTCGACGCCTCCATTCTTTCTGGATCTCTCCTATTCTCCTATCACGCTTCGTTTCTATTGCTTCAAGTCTTGTTGCCTCCCATCTTGCCGAGAGAATGGTTCTGAGCGGATAGGAGTCGATACGCCCCGTTGCCTGTCTTTTCGCCCCCCGGGTGCCTACTTGGTTAGCTTTTTGGTGGCGGTGATTGACGACAGCTTCCCACGTTCGTGGTCTCGTGATAGCAGCGGCGCCCACTTCCAGGCCGCGGAAGCCGTCAACGTCCTTGTTGCTGCCCGACACCGTCCTTTCTCCGTTCTCATAAATTCGACGGAAACTCGACGCGACAGGAGTTTCGGATATTCGCCGTTCAATCGCCCCCGGCGCCATGGCCATCATTGAGACCATGCCCTCGAGGCCGGGCGGCTCGCACAAACATGCCGCCTTGATCACGGTAACTACTGACCTCCGATCCCCAATATTCTCCAAGCCTGCTGACGCATGTACGCATAGCTGACTTTCCAAAACTCAATCCTGATTTTGGTATGCGCCCGAACCGAGTCGAAGCTGCCGCATCACCCCCGCTGACCCGATGCGATGTTGATAGATCATGCACTACTCCCGAATCATGCCCTCGGTCGGTCACCATCGTTACTTTACCTCGACCGCCGTCTTCCTGAATGAGGTTGTCAAGCTTGCCGTTTCCCTTACCCTGGCCATGTACGAGTCGTCACAGACTCTCGCTCCGAGCACACCAGCCACCGTTCTCTTCGAGCAGATATACAATGCAGTCTTTGCCGGCGATGGTTGGAAATTGGCGGTGCCTGCCACCCTATATACCATTCAAAATATACTCCAATATACTGCCATCAGCAACTTGGACGCCGTCCATTTCCAGGTTCTTTACCAGCTCAAGGTATGCGCATCATGGGCAATGGCTGCTTATGGAGCCTGACTTTTTGCCTTAGATCCTCATCACTGCACTTTTCAGTGTTATACTGCTTCGTCGACCTTTGAACTTGAAGCGCTGGGTCTCGCTCATAATATTGACATTGGGTGTGTCCGTGGTATCGCTTCCGCCTTCAGGCACTGTAACCGACTCCATCTTCTACCACGAAATGACGGACCATTTCTTTCCCCGGTCGATGCACGAGATTGGACAAGCCGCTGCTCCAGAACCTGACTTTCACCTGACTCGCCGTTCCGCTACTTACGAGGGCATCGATGATGACCTGCCCCTTGTCGACCCACTCATGAACTACTCCGTTGGCCTCAGTTCTGTCCTCATCGCCGCTGCGGTATCCGGACTTGCCGGTGTCTACTTTGAAAAGATTTTGAAGGAAAGCCCGACTCCGGTCAGTGTGTGGATTCGAAATGTTCAGCTCAGTTTCTACTCGCTTATCGCTGCCCTGATCGGTGGCGTGTTTTGGCAGGACGGCACCGAGATCCAGGAGCATGGGTTCTTCGAGGGCTACAACTGGGTCGTCTGGACTGTGGTCATCCTGCAGGCTGTTGGTGGGCTGATCTCCAGCGTCGTCATCCGAGATGCCGGCAATATTGTCAAAAACTTTGCAACCAGCATCAGTATCATTCTCAGCTTTCTCATCAGCATGTGGATGTTCGAGTTCGAGGTCACCTTGACTGTAAGTCTACCACGAATACAAATTTCCGGTTCTCAAGACCCTGTCACTGACTGCATTAAAGTTCCTCGCTGGTACCAGCCTAGTCATGCTCGCAACATATCTATACAACGGGCCCGATCGCAGTTCCTTCCGGCCTCCGCCCATCAAAATCGCTACGTTCGAGAAGCCTATGATTGAAAAACAGCATACACCTAGGGTCACACCCAAGAGCACTGATCCCAGCCGATTGAACCTAGATCCTTTTGACATCAAAGGCCTAGGCATGTCTACAAGTCGGCCAAACACCCCGATGATTGTAAGACAACCGAGCAGAACAAACTTGAGACGCGAAGAATGAACTGGATATGAATTCAACGATAAACAAGAATTATGCAATACGTTTATAGGTGATTCATCTATGAAGACCACTGGCTGCTACGCAGCAGTAACGAAGCCCTTCAACCGCAGGACGGGTGAGAGCACGGACTACTGGTACACATTACAAAAGCAAAATGGAGATGGACATCAGACATGGATGCGACTGAACGTGGATCATATGATGACATGTACATCATCCAGTGTTTGGATCAGCAAAAGGATTTGGGTACGTGGGAATAGGCGGGGATCGGACGAACAGCACGCGCTATCATGATATAGACGCATCGAGGCGGTTATACCCCAGGTTTGACATTTTGGTCATGTAACGATTTTTATGCATTCTGGTCAAAGAGAAGGTATGATTGGCACATTGAGCCACATCCTTTTCTATTGTGGCGCTTTATCATGGCAAGCAATTGTTCGAACATGTGTTTCGACGCGCTTTCGTTGGGGCTTCGCTAGACTATCTCTGCGTGAGAGTATATATTAAACCCTTTTCTAACGCCTTTTTCTCATGATCAAGCTTTCATTAGAAGGGTATTGAGGCAGTCCTCTTCATGGCCAATTTAATGCAATTTTCACCAAGCTTACCCCATGTCTCACATGATGACCTCATTAGCGACATCCTGTTACGAATAATTAGTAAGTAGGTAAGGCACAAGATGAAAAGCAAGGGACGGACGCACCCGTTTCAATTCTTTGTAGGGCAAGCAGACGCAGTTCTGCACGCGCACCTCGTCGCCAACGCCGCAGTCCTTGCCGAGAATGGTGCAGCTCTGCACCTTGACGCCGTTCTTGATGATGCTGGTGGAGTGGCTGCCGACGGGGGTGGGGGTGCCCTCGACGCGAGCCCAGGCACCCACACGGCTGCCCCAGCCGATGATCGAGTACAAGACGCAGGCGTCGTGCTTGATCTCTGAGTCTTCTAGGACAACGCTCTCCTTGACACGCGCGCCGGCGCCGATGGTTACGCGAGGCCCGATGCTGACGTTGGGGCCGAGCTTGGCCGTCGGGTGCACGTCAGCGGTCGGATGGATGAAGACGGGCGGCACGATGTTGGCGCTGGGCTGGGCGAGCTCAGTGCTGCCGGACTGCCAGGCCTTTTGCAGGTAGAGAGCGTTGGCGGGGACGGCGGAACCAGCCGTCTTGATCTGGCGCCAGAAGTCCTTGGTCTCGTACACGAAGAACTGTTTGCTATCGGCCATGTCACTCAGAATATCCTGCTCCAGACGAATGACCTCGTTCTTCTTGCCGTCGTCATCGTCATCGTCGCCCAGCTGGGGAAGAACGAAGCTGTTCTCAAGGTTGTCGGAGGAGGGGTACGACACGAGGCGCGAGGGGCGGTCGGTGCGGCGTTTGATGGCGGAGCGGATGGAGGGAAAGATGGCCTCGGTGGCGAATAGGTAGACGCCGCAGTTGATGAGGTTGCTGATGCGAGATTCGGGCTTCTCGACGTAGTGCAAGACGCGGCGGGTGTGCGTGTCGGACACGATGCAGCCAAAATTGGTCGCTGCCTCGTCGCTCACACGCGTGCCCAGGATCACGGCCTCGGCGTCCTTGTCCGTGAACAGCTTCAGCATCTCCTCCAGCGGGAACGAGCAGCAGACGTCGGCGTTGAGCACGAACAGCCGCTGCGGGTGGCCCTTGAGGATGGCATCGCGGAAGTGGTACAGGCCGCCCGCCGTGCCGAGGGCCTCGTACTCGCGCAGGTACTTGATGGTGACGGCGGGAAACTCCTTGGCCGAGTCCTTGATGAAGTCACGGAAGACGGACTCGTCGTAATAGCCGATGATGTAGACCTCCTGAATCTGCTTGTTGGGGACGCGGGCGATAGACGACAGGCAGTGCCAGATGATGGGATGGCCGGCGACTTCGAAGAGGGGCTTGGGTAGGTCGAGGGAGAGGGGGCGGAAGCGAGTGCCTCTGGAAGGGCCGCCGACCTAGCAGAGCGGTTAGTGGCGAGAGCCAAGGGGGTTCATAGGCAGGGGATGGGCGGTACAAGGATAACGGCTTTGGTGATGGCTTGGTCCTTTGACCGATGGGCCAGTGGCACCTGAAGCGACATGGCGAGCAGGCGGATAACGGGGAGTAACGAGCGGTTTGTGAATTTTTTTCGTCAACCGCGTGTGGTGTTTCCGCGATTCGTTATTGGCAAAGGAGTGTGGTTGGAGTCGGTGGGATGAAGCTGTCGTCGAATTGCTGCCACGTTGGAGGGGGGATCTGAGCGGTCGAGGTGGGACGTCACAGGGGTACACGGGGGCGGCAATGCTGCGGGGCCAAGTACAGCCCCACCATAGCTGGGCGTATTGGTACACAAGGGCTGTTGAATCCATGTCTTACAAGCGTTTTGCGTGCAAGCCAGACTGCACACATTGATCTGGAAGCTACAGTCGATGAGAATACAAAGGTGTGTATCCTACATCACTTTCTCCCTTGCAACATTCAATCAAGTGCCGCAATCCAACGTCTATTCGTTGTCGATGCCGCAACCCCTGGCTGGGAAGAGGTACAGGCGGATTGCCATTTCGGGCACCCACGAGCCACCCGCTGCGTGGCTGCCACCAGAGCTTTTACAGTGGATGCAGGCGCGAAAAGGTACGTACCCCCGATATTCCCCAGCCTCTCCTTTTTTTAGCCGCTTGCTGCCTGGCACGACACAAACTCCAACGATCATTAATTTTTGATAGCGATGATGACGGGTAACTCCAGGCTGTGCGGGCGGGGAGCGGAAATACTACTAATACAAATAACCATTGGGTACATCGCAAAGTAATATGTGCATTTAGAACAGTTTTGATGGAGTTTCTCTGAGAGAGCCTGTGCATATGAGGGCGAAGAAACCATGCTGCTTATCACTTCTGATCACCATCGCGTGTTAGTCCAGAGGCCAGGTGCTGCCAGCTGCTCAGCTTTTCCTACGTACATACAGCTCCCTCCCCTTTAGCTCTTTTCCTTCTTCACCTCTCGCACTCATCCGGTTCAATTTCCTTTCATCAAAATCTTCCTCTGTATGCCTGTACTTTATCGCCTACTGGTTTGTTCGATACCCAAGCATCGCCTCGTTTGGCTGCCCGCAAGAACTGCTTCTTCTTTCGCCCTATTGTTTCTGCGTCCGGCACCCTTCTTATTTTGTCAAGACCTAGCATTGGCCCAGACGTCTGGCTGTGTATCACTGCCTTTCGGCTGTTCCTGGTACTTGTATCAGTATGGCTCCTCGAGGTGCGGCTCGTCAGCGTAACGCCCCGCAGAATTTTAGGAGTTCGGGACCTATGGCTTCTACAGAGATCTTGGCTGTGAAGCAAGAATCATCACCTGTGGCTCCAATTGCAGATCGCTCCGTGTCCCTTCTATCAGACACGGACAATGCGTCTAGCCATCTCGCTGCCGACTACTCGTCTCGTGCACCATTCGGGCGCAGTGATGCCCGTAAGTACCCTGCGTCTGCCTCGTTGGCACAAGTGCTGATCGGTTTGCAGCAACCCCTAGCGAGCGCCTTGGTGAACCAGGCCCAATGATGCGGGAGGTGAGGCCTAGAAGAAACCTCCCTGCTTATTCTCCGGTCACGCTGGACGAGAGCTTCTTCGACAACAACTCCTACCAAGATATCGGCAAGAAGCTCAAGGCATGCAATGATACGCTGGGTGAGCTGCAGCAACTTGGAGTATCTCATCACATCCAACTTCCCGAGCTCGTTCTGGTGGGCGATCAGTCTGCTGGCAAGTCCAGCCTGATGTCAGGGTTGGCAAACCTCGAGCTGCCTCGAAGCGAAGGCGCCTGCACGCGTTGCCCCCTCCATATCCGTGTGTCGCGCAGCAGCGACTGGTCCTGCCGAGTGTCGCTGCGCAAGGACTACGCTTACCAGCCACCCGCTGGGGATGCTATCGACGAGACCGACGTCACCCTGCAGAATCCCTTTTTCCCGTGGGTCAAGGTCTCCAACAACCGCGCCCTTGAGTTCAAGACCATGAATGACAGGAGCGAGATTGAGGATGTGCTCCGTTGGGCCCAGATAGCTATCCTTAACGATGACAAAAACCACGAACTCTTCATCCCGGGCTCTGGTGCTATCGCCATGAGCACACCCATCGCCGAGGCTGCTCAAAGCACAAGGGCCAAGTTCTCGCCTAACATTGTCTCTCTTGAAATCAAAGGCCCCGAGCTTCCGGATTTGTCGTTTTACGATATGCCTGGTATCTTCCAAAACACGGCCGATTCCCGGGACAATTACCTGGTGAATGTTGTTCGCAACTTATCGACAGAATACATCCAACACCCTTCTGCGATCATCATGTGTTTGATTCCGATGAACAACGATGCCGAGAACTCGTCTACCTTTAGTTTGACCCGCAGACTCGGCGCCTCTGACCGAACCATTGGCGTCTTGACCAAGGCAGACAAGCTGCCCGAAAACAGCAACAACGAGCCATGGGTCAAGATCATGCGAGGCTTGACTCATCAGACTGGCCTGGGGTACTTCATCACTTCCCGGCCCAAAGACCGTGATTTGGAGGATCTGAAGGAGTGGGAGGATAAGATGTTCCACAAGCATCTCGTCGATGCCTGGCCTGCCGAGTTTCATGGCTTCGAGAAACGCTGTGGTGTTGAGAACCTGAAGGGCTTTCTTTCAGAGCGTCTAGGCAAAGAGTTTGTGAAAAAGTACGTCCCCCGACTGATAACCCATCGAGTGCCAAGGCTAATAAAGGTAGCCTGCCCAAGATCAAGCAAAAGGTCATCATATCTCTCAACCACATTAAGAGAGAACTTGCAAGTCTCCCAGAGTTGCCCGAGAATGTCGAATCCGAAGTAAGATCAGCAATGATGAAGTTTGCTGAAAGTGCTCGTGCTGGGGTGGACGGCTTCTTAGAGAGCTTCAATAACCCACCTGCCAGCTTTCGCGATTGTCTGCTAGATATGAAGCCAAAGTTCGTTCTCAAGGACAGAACGGATTCACCGGTGGTCGAAATCTCAGATGACGAATCGGAAGCTGGATCAGTTGCTGGCAACAAGCGTCGGGCAGCTGTCAACCGCACACCGAGCAAACGTCCCCGCAATGACATGAATGGCGCGGCCACGCCAAGTGCTTCATTTAATGGCTATATCAAGCCAGAGGAGGACAGGGGCAGCGCCACTCCGCAAGCATCGGCATCACCTGCAGCCAGGAGGGTGACATTCCCAGAGCCTTATGCGGCTTTTAGCAACGTCGGAAAAAGTTTCCGTACACTGCGCGCGGTCCGCGAGGAGATCCAAGCGAAGACAATCAGTGGTATGCCTAACAGGACTCCCGATAAGATCTTTCAGGATCTCGTCAAGGAAGCCGTCAAGCCTTGGAATGGGCCGATGGAGGTTTTTCTGAAGCAGACGATGAGCTCACTGCAGACTGTGCTCGAGCAGGCTCTGGGCAAGGCACTTGAGAACCTCAAGAAGCGCAGCATATATAAGGAGTCCAAAAAGCACATCAGGCAGTGGCTGAATGAACATCACCAGCAGACGCGAGAATCCCTGGCTCAGCTCTACCACAACGAGTCCTCGCAGCTGCTCACCTTCAACAGTGGCGCTTTCACCCTTTATCAAAAAGAGGCCCTGGATGAACTCCAGAGATTTCGCTACCATATGAGGATGGTTGCCGCTGGGTCTGCTCCGTCGTCCCGGGCGCTTGTGCCATGGGAGAGCTTGTCTCAGGACATGCGGGACAAGGAGTTTAAGAAGCGCGAGGCGGATTCCGCTAATCTTGGGCCGGATCCTTTCAAGCGGGAAGTCGAGGTTATAGCATACGTTAGGGCGTATTATCGCCTTGCGGCTCTACGCTTTGCGGATTCAGTCGCCCAGTGCCTCATGTGCCGCATGATTCCTCAAATCCGCATGGAGCTGTCGTATCACCTCGAGGAGAAGCTAGGCGTGCGCAATGCTGGACCAGACATCCGGGCTGTCTACGAGAGGCTCTTGGAGGAAGACCCCGCGATTGCAATGAAGCGCGCCAACTTGAAGAACCAGCGCGAGACGTTTACGAAGGCGCTCATGAGTATCCAGGAGCTCGAGACTGGAGGCGCAGAAGACACGCCCGAGCTTTCACAGGTGACGCAGGCGGTGACGGAGGAAGAGTACGGGGATGCGATGCATGTTGATGAAGACGAGGCGTAGGACGGCTGTGCGAGTTGAGCATGTGTTGTAGAGAAAACGTGTGGACGGTGAGGACTGGTCTAGGATGAATGGATGTGTGCTGGCTGCTGGCTGCTGGCTGCTGGCTTGTTCAACATACTTGCCTGAATTATGGCACGAAGTCGATAGATGCGTCCTGAAGGGATACGGGTTCATGAGGTGTACATTAGGTAGTTTGACGAGAGATGACGAAATCGCGTTGTTGTGATAGTGGCTTTCTTGACGCCTCATCACGTCATCTGTTGCTAGTCCCTCATTCACAGCCTTCACAGCTTCCAAGTGATGCGGTTCCCTCCCAACGGTGGAAGGTGAAGGTGTTTCAAAGGCGGCATGACCAGGAGATGCTTGTACAGTAGTTCCCTGGCCGAGTCGTGGCTCGTGAGTGCCTCTTGCGATGGGCCATTCGCAGCGTCAAGCGTAGAGCAACGTGTCCCAGCACCGCCAATCTCTCCACTGCATGGGCCGCCAGTGTCGTCCTGGCAGGATCAAGAACACGAGGGTTTCTTCAATGCCACGGTAGTATCCAATACGGAGCCAGGTGTTCCCGAACGCGGCCAGATCGTTCTGCGGGATATTGGCAAAGCGGACATTTACTGCTTCTGGTTGCTGGATAGGTGTGGGGAAGGGTGTGCGCCTCCTGATGGCGGCTCGGAAGGGGAGTAGGGGTCCATGGTCATCGACGCAGCCTTCGGTTTACGCCGGCAATTCGAAGCCGAAGTTCTGGTGGTTGTGGATGGTTGCTGGTTTCTCCCAGCTACGCCGCTGGGCTGGATCGGAAGAGATGCTACAGAGGTACGGCGAGCACAGATATTTCTCAGGCTTTTACTGTAGAAATTGTCATAAGAACGGTACGACGGGCATTCCCATGCCACCGATACCCCGTTATGGCCAGGGTTCACGTTTCTTTGTTCCAGGATTCTCCGCTTGTACCCGCATCACCACCTCTTCACCCTTGCGTATATAGACGCTCCTCATGGAGAACGTCGAACCTCCTCACCGCCCTTTATATCCGGCCCCTCTCCTCATGTCACAGCGAGCGACGGTTACAATGGGACTCGGCTTATGAATACGCAGCCCGGCGTTTTGATTGTTTGCTCCTCGTCTCCCCGGCAAATCTCTCGTCATGCAGCCGTTCGCCACCCGGTCAGAACCCAGACATCCCCACCCGTATATGTCAAAAAACACGCCCTAGACAAGCCATCTTCACGCCCATTCATTGACGATTTTTCTTTTTTCTTCCATGGCGGACCCCACTTACACCCGGACTCATCATCGACCACATTCCCTTCTTTTCGCATTTTCGTCTTTTCATCTTGTTGGCGTCTTTGTTACAAAAGTCCATCTTTCTTCTTACTTTTACTGGGTGTAGTAGTTATGAGCTCGCAAATCGTCGACGAGACGGAGCGGCTGCTCGCCGCCGACCGGGACCACGAGGAGAACTACGCCACATTGCCGTCCTCGGGCCAGTCCACCATTGTCGGGTCCCAGGCCGACGATGAGGTCCTCGATGCGGAGGATGACCCGTTGCTGTGGCCCACGGCGTTCAAGCGGAGCATCGTCGGGCTCCTCGCCGCCATGGCCTTTACTGTGTACGTCTTAGCCGTCCTCATATATGCTCTTGTGACGATTCATTACGCTCCTGTAACAGCTCGTATATGCTACAACAGTTCTGACGGCATGATAGGACGTTCACTTGTATATCTGTCATCCCCGTCGCCGGCACCATTGTCGCCGACCTCTCCGGCGCCTCCGCCAGCAAGTCCTCCTCCGTCCTGCTCATCACCATCTGGGAGCTCGGGGAAGCCGCCGGCCCGCTGCTCATCGGCCCGCTCTCCGAGGCCTTCGGCCGGTACCCGGTCATGAACGCGGGCAACGCGCTCTTCATCTCGGCCACGGTCCTGGCCGCGCTGTCCCCCTCGGTCAACACCTTCATCGCCGCGCGCGCCCTCACCGGCCTCGCCGTCACCTCCAACGTGCTCAACCCGGCCGTCGTGGGGGACATCTTCGCGCCCGAGCAGCGCGGCTCCGCCATGAGCATCATCCAGCTGGCGCCGTTGATCGGTGGCGCCATAGGGCCCGCCATCAGCGGCGCCATCGCGCAGAGCGTCGGTTGGAGGCGCGTCCTGTGGATGAGCGCCGCGCTGGCCGCCGCCTGCGAGGTCATCTTCCTGACCTACTTCCGCGAGACGTACAAGGTGCAGCTGCAGCGGCGCAGGGTCAAGAGCCTCCGCGAGGACGGCGGCGACCCCGACGGCGCGTGGCGCGGGAGGCTGCTCTTCGACAGCATCAGGAGGCCGGCGCAGGTGCTGGCGAGCTCGGGCGTGCTCATGGCCGTGACGCTGTTTGGGTCGGTCATGTTTGCGCACTACTATGTCATGTCGGTGACGCTGCCGCAGATTATGCAGGACAAGTACGGCTTGTCCCCTGCGCTAACGGGGTCGGCCCTCATCTCCTTCAGTAAGTTCATCTCGATCGGTTCACAACGGCAGTCCTAACATGCTTGCCAGGCGTTGGGTCGACACTGGCTGTTACCGTGTGCAACCAAGCCATCGACCGCATCTACATCCACCTGCGCGCACAGAACAACGGCGTCGGCCAACCGGAGCACCGTCTGCCGCTCGTCATCGTCGGCGGCGTGGGCCTGCCGCTGAGCGTGATGCTGTACGGCTGGTCGGCGGAGCTGCAGCTACCGCTGTACATGGTGCTGTTGTCCGTGGTGCTGCTGGGCGCGACGCTCATGTTCGCGCTTCTGCCGCTGTTCGCGTACGTGGTCGACGCCTTCGGCGTGTACTCGGCGTCGGCGCTGACGGCCTTGATCGTGCTGCGGTGCCTGGCGGGCACGTTCCTGCCGCTGACGACGACGCCCCTCGTCGACTCCCTGGGCTACGGCTGGGGGTTCACTGTGCTGGGGCTGGGGTCGCTGCTGCTGGCGCCCGTTCCCGTCGTCGTGATGCGGTACGGCGCCGTGTGGAGGGAGAAATCGGAATATTCGAGGGACGGGGGCCAGTGATGATGTCACGATGGGACGTGAAGATGAGGATACGGATATTGCATTGGACGGCGTTATGGACTGGCTTGGATAGATTCACACTCCCTTGGATAGATGACTTGAAAATATACACTGCCTTTCAGATCACAAGACCTGTAGTGTACACGGATAGCTGTCCCGCCTGGTGCGCCTCATGCCTTTGTGGGCTTACTGCTATCCTTGCAGCTTCCCAGCATTGATTGAGGCTCGGCAGCTATGCCAGCTTTGCAAGTGCAACGTTTTTCCAGCATCTGTTCGTAAGCTGTGTTGCATTTCGGCCTTATGATATTTGTCTCGGGAGACTCGAACGTGCCGCAGCGACCTGGACATACGCCATGGTTGTAGACGCCGAGGCACACTTGCTCGGCCTCACAATTTCAGTCCAGGGGGTAGACAACCAAACTCCACAGATACAAGCTCCCTATCCCTTTCGGATATCTCTGACCAGCAGATCAGTGCTATTCGATGTGGGAAGGGGGGGCCTATCACACAAAGCGCGGCAAGCTGGCCAATCGACCATGCCCCCAAGAACCCACAACCCCAGACGGGAAGATGCTGCGGGACTTTGGGAGGGTGTCAAACGCGATGTTAGGCGCCTAAGGAGGTGTTGTCTGGTTGGCTGGTCGGCATTGTTGGTGCTTTCGATAT
>KL660772.1:106112-140984 GCA_000732775.1 Stachybotrys chlorohalonatus IBT 40285
GGACCGTGCAAGATAGCCTACCCTGTACAGAAACCCACAACTCATTCCATCTCCAGTACTACCATACGCTGAATTCCCATCCCTTTTGGGCACCTTGAGACCAACAATAATGAGTACCAACCAGCAGCACGTGGCTCCGGGCGAGCTCAAGCCATGCCTTTTACATGGAGCAACCCTTTCATTTACCCATTCGAGCAGCCACTGAATTCGCTCCTGTACCCTTGCTCTGCATTCGAAATGGTACCTCCTTCGGCCGCATTGTAATAGACTTCATTGATGGCAATCCGGTTCTTCAGCAGTTCCTGTGGGTGCTGGCTGTAAAATAGTCGACGTGAACGCCCCTTGCCCAGTGACAGCCATTACCTACTGCTTTCCAAGCACCAACATCGGCGCCCACGGGATGCTCTATATTACACAAGTCTTAAACGCCCTATAATTGAAGAGATAGCAGTTTACATCTCATATAGAGCCCATCCCATTCCAGTCTCCAAGCCCTCGTCCGAACATGTCCCCCAATGAAGTGAAGCTCCCTCAGTCCCCCCAGTCTGGCGGTTGACCGAAACAACGACAATTTTATGAAAGCACAAGTGGAAGTGTAACAATTCAGATTTGCATGATTTGCTGTATTATGAAGATATTAAGTCCTCATCTTAAACCGGACATGTCATATGGGAGACAACTTAGAAAGCACGACCTCGCGTTGTGCTATGCCATTGGAGAGGCGAGGCACACGAAAAAGAGAAGATGAGGATTCGTCAGTACACACTTCACCTGATACTGGGTCAATGTCAAATCAGTCAATTTAAAAACAGCAGTAGACCTCGATATGTTGAATGTCCCCCAGCGTCTCCCACCCCTCTTTCAAAACTCCCCAAGTCAGTGGCTGTAAGTGCATTTGGTTGACTTGCATTTTTTCGCAATAATATTCTACTGATACTTGAATTATTCCGAGGGTTCCAGGTTCAGATGCTGCCATCGTGTGTATATTGGCAGGTGTTATGACGTTGGTGTTGCTGTGGTCCGAGTGGTGATGTATGGATGGCTTTTGCAGATAGAATCGAGGCTACTATTTGTGTATTTGACGCTTTTCTCGCCGTGAGTATGGTGAATGGCTATTCTTGTTTTGACGGTAAGTGTGTAACGTAGAGCAGGAGGAAGCAGATAGTTGGGCGACTGGGCGCGGTGTGAGAAGTGCGCAGTAACTGAGTACATGTCGAAAGCCCATAGTTGCATCCCCCCTGTTCTCTCGTTTCAAGTCAGCAGTTCGACGCTCTCTGATTTTGTACATCACGAATTCAATGAAAAAGCACAGCATGTGGAATTGCATTGAGTTTTGTATATCCTCGACGCCGGCGCCCAACTCCAACATGTGCTACAGAACAGCCGCATATACCCGGCCAGTATGGCTGACTGTCTGGAAATGTCTTCCGTCGCATTTTGACCCAAGCCACCAAACGCCCGCTTACCCAAAGACACAAAACAAAGCAACACGGAAACACCGAACAGTACTTGTTCACACCTTGACCTGCGGTGCCGTGTTCATCGCCGCCCCCCTCGTCGGCGGCACCACCACCTCGGCCACGCCCTCGGCCACCTCCAGATCCCTATACAGCCCCAGCAGCACCGCCCTGGCGCCCTCGTCGCAGTTCCTCTCCACGTAGCCCGCGACGGCGGCGTCGGCCTCGCGCAGGGCGTCCAGGAGGGCGGCCAGGCCGGCCCAGCCGACGACGTTCTTGGCGGCGTTGTTCCACGAGCTGGCGGCGGCGCAGACGCAGTTCATCTCGAACTCGAGCACCTTGCGGTACAGGCCGACGAGCATCTCGCGCGTCTGCTGCGTCTCCTGGGCGCGGCGGAAGGCGGCGTCGTCGCGCCAGGTCGAGGGGAGGAGCAGCTGCGAGAGCAGCATGTACCACTGGATGCGGCCGAAGACGTGGCGCACGCCGGCGCGCATGTCGGCCACTCGCAGGACGGGGTCGAGAGGCAGCTGTTTCCCAGGGTTGTCAGGACAAGCCAACGATTTGGAAAGAGGTACTGCTTTTTTCTTACCGGTGTGAGGGCACACAAGCCCGTCCACGCCAGCGCCGTGGACGGGTACGCCTCCATCATGCCCTCGATGTCCGCCTTGGCCCTATCCAGCACGGCCCGCGCAACCTCGTCTCCGCCGGCGCTGCTTCCCCTGCCCCTCCCCTTGCGCAGGCCGGCGACGGCGATGGCGGTGACCAGCTGCTGGCGCCTGCTGTCCGGGTAGTCCCTGAGGGTGGAGTTGATGCCGGCGGGCTTCATGTGCTCGGGCAGCCCCTGGGCCACGATGCCCTCGTAGGCGGTGACGAGCCCGGCGGTGGCGGGGCGGTCGCGCAGCGTGTCGTAGGCGGCGCTCCACAGGGACAGCGAGACGGTGGCGTCCTTGACGTGATGCGACGAGGGCGACGAGGGCGTGGACGAGCGGTGCGTGGCCGAGGACGAGGTGCTGCGGCGGCCGCTGCGGGTGGGCGAGGTGCGCTTGGGATGGCTGTTGCTGCGGAGGCGGCCGACGAGCCGCTTCAGGGGGTTTTCGTGGTCGTGGCTCATAGTGACAAGCTTGTGCCCCGTGGATTTTCAAGTGAGCATGTAAGATGACGGGGTAGGTTGTGTTGCGAGTGTCCCTGTATGTGTGTGTATGGCGATGCGGATGGCTGCTGCTGCTCGACGCTCGCGATGCTATGTATGATCATGGCCCGGCTAGCCCTAACCTTGTGTCTCTTTGCTTTTTCGATGTGGTGTTAAGGTTCTCTTTCTCACGTCTCCTTCATGATTCGGAATAAGCTATGGATGAAGTCAAAGACAAGCGACCAGTCGCTGGCCGGGCATTATAACATATAACATGCCCGGCCAGAGAATCCTAGTCGGTCTGGCACGGGAGACCCCATTCCCTGCAAGGTCCCCCTCCCTTGGCAAAACCCGCCGTGCCTCGAGACAAAATAATCCAAGCAAGGCCGCTAATTGCCGGCTGAGCGGATGAGCCAGCAGCTCCCCCCCCCTCATACCGAACCCCCGGATAGCGTGTGTGCAGAGCCAAGAGAGACCCCGCGTGGGGGAGGGATGCCCGCAGCATCATTTTTGGCCACGTCCTCGACGGCACGGTAAGGTTCGGCCGTCTTCTTTCGTCATCGTGGCCCATCGGCCGATGGAACCCTGCTGGATGGATTCCGTAGATCCAACGAGACGCGGGCCCCCGGGCTGGGCGAGTCATGGCGGCCGCGTCGTTGCCTGTTGCAGATGCTGTCATGGGCCTTTCTCGGTCAGCTGCCGACAGCCCCCGTCATGCCTCACAGCGCATACTTTACAGCACGTTGCGAACCCCGTGGCAGGAGACAAACGCCTACATCATCTCTCGGCTGTCGTTTGGTCTGCCCAGCCACGATCTCACTGCACGGCGCTGGCTTGGCGCAATGCCTTGTCCAACCATTCAGATGGACGTGATGACAGAAGCACCAGGGGTCTAGTTTTGTCTTGAGGCTTCTTTCATTCTTGCTCATGCTCCAAGGAAGGGAGCATGAACCGACCAAACTATCCGTACCCCGTCCACATCTCTCAGATTAGGTACCTTTCGCCTGTCAAGTTGAAAACCCCCCGTAGACTTCCGGGGGATTCGGAATCCATCCTTAGGTTCCGATTTAGATCGTGTCCCCGCAGGGACCCTGTACGTCACATTTACCGCATCTTCAACGACACGCAATGGACTAAACGGATCGTCACTACAGCTGAAGAGCTTTATCGCTAGGTAAGGAATGTTGTCATGTTTATCTGAGTCGTATATTCGTACTCTATCCTCCAGCCTGTCCATCCCCCACGGTAATCACGGCACAGGCCGCTTCGAGGTGGTTAATGCCGTAGATCAATCAGACGGTATACAGCCATCAGGACCGGACTTTCACATCTACCGTCAACTGAACTTCGATTACTTCCACCCATTCAAGTGGGAGGTAGTGATACGGCGGCTGCAAAAGATTATCCACAGTCACATTACTCTAGGATCACCCAAGGAACAGAAGGAAACACTACTAGGTAATCGGAGCTTCGTCCATGTTTGCACATCTACTTCGTCTTCTTCATTAGTAACGTTGAGGTGCGTAGCTGTAGGAGATCGTGTTTGCGGCTTTGTTTATTTCACTACTCGCTTGCCATTCTCTTGGTACTGGACGATGTTTCTGACCTTTACTAGAGCACTTTTATATTGGTAAATCATACAATTCCTGCCCGTATTGGGTATCTTTGTATTCCTGATTTGTAACCTTGCGCCGAATCCGAAACCATTCCATCCTCGTTGTCGCTTCGTGAGTGGGTATCATACACAGGCAATTCCTCCTGCACAAACAAACGAGCAAAAACCATGGGTATCTTAAAGCATACCATCCAACGATCCTCTCATCCCTCACACCCGCCAATCTCTTTGCTGTGCCTCCCTCGGGCCGCCTTTCACTGCTTGGTGTCGCTGTACGCCATCGTCTCGACCCCCAGCTCTGCCCGCAGCTCCCGGATTGTCGCCTCCAGTTCCGTGACGCGCTTCAAGCGCTCGACGCTTATTTCCAAAGTCCCTTGGCACATCTTCTTGAACTCGAGGTGATTGACCTGCGAGGCAAGGCGCCTCTTCTCGGCGTTGACGCCCACGACCAGGAACCGCCGAGCCCGCTCCTGCGACTCCCGCAGCTGCCCCTGCACCAGCCCCATGTCCCGCGTCTCCTCCTCCGCCCGGAGGTACGCACGGTACAGCCGGCTCAGCTGGCCCTCCAGCTTCTCCACTTCCGCCGCGTTGCTGCGTCGCAGCTCCTCCACCTCGGCTTCGTGCCGCTCCCCCGTCAGCTCCGCCTCCGCCAGTCGCTTCTTAAGCGACCCCACGGCGCGGATTGCGCCGGGGCCGACCGACTGTCGCAGCAGCTCGGTCTCCTTGCCTAGATCCTCAAAATCCATCTGCAGCAGGAGCTGCGACGTCTGGTGCTCTGCCACGGCCTGCTCGTGCGCCTCGCGTAGCCCCGCCAGGTCGATTTCGAGCTGTGCTTTCTGTGCAGCAAGCCCCTTGACCTCCTTCTCGAGACTTCGCTGGGCGCCGCGCATGGCGCGTTCTTGCTTGGCATAGACTTTCTTGGTCGCGTTCTGATCCGCCAGATGGCCGTTGCGCTCGCAGTCGATTTGGTCGTGGAGGCAATAGAGTTGGCTGACCACGGCAATGCACTCCTTTGCCGGACGGCCGCAGACCTGCTCGGGGTGTTCCCTGGCCTCTTTGGCGATGTATGCCTGCATCGACGTCGGTAAGAGATGACGTCCGCCGGGAGGCGCCAAGTAAGGTCGTGCTGTCGAGGAAGGTGACGAGAGAGGCACTTCCGGGGTGGTATCGTCGGAAGGCAGCTGCTGCGAAAGAATCCTCTCCCACACCGTCATGTCGCGGCACATGACGAAGAGGGACCCGAATGCCAGGGGCACGACGATGGCGAAGAAACCGAAGAGCATGGCGGCGGTGGTGGTGACAAGGGCGGTGGCGACCAGAAAGACGGCTGTGAAGTTCTCCTTCAGCAAGGTGCACAGGCGCTGCGAGCTTAGCATGCCGAAGGACAGGTGGCGGCTGAGCTTGGGGAGGATGATGTAGGCGAGCAAAGTGAATATGATGACGCCCTGCCATCCAAAGGTCACCGGGGTCTCAGCGGCGTCGGCGTGGCCAGAGTACCCGTTGCTGCTGCCGTGCTTGTCATTGCCGAGGGATCGGAGCGAGGGAGTTGACTGGCCGGAAGTTGGGGTAGGCTTGATCGCCCGAGTGCCAGTCGGGGTGGCATCCAGGCCGGGGGCCTTCCATCGAGATTGGGAGCGTTCGTGGAGCATTTCGGTGTAGGAGTCGTACACTGAAATGGCGATATCGCCCTGCTCCATCTCCTCCATGTACAGCTGATGCACTCTAATGTGCTCAGCCACGTCCCGATCTTGGGCATCGAGCTCTTCCCGCATGTTGTTGTTGAAATCATCCAGGGAAGACGGCTTGGAGGCGGTGGTGGCGTATTGGAAGAGGGCGGCGATGAGACGGAAGAAGTTGACGAGCGAGTTGTAGACCAGAATACCAGCGAGGCGGACGACGATCAGGATGACGACCATGCCGAAGATAAGAACCATCTGTGCCTGCACCAACTTGGGCACAAGAGACAGCAAAAACTTGAGAATGTCGAGAACGATGTATCCAGACATGATGACGACTGTTGTGATTCGAATGAGTTTAAAAAAAAAAAAGTTGTGGTGTTGTTATTGAGAGGAATGATGCCAAAAAAGATCAAACGAGTACATCGTGGTGGTTTCGAAATGAGGAGATTTCGTGTAGGATGAAACTATCAAGTCGTGATGCTTTCAAAGAGGGAAGATGGCGTGTAGGATCAAAAGATCTGACGATACCGTCGGTGAAGAAAGGTACGGAGAATCAAGAGTTGAAGTCGCAATGCTTGCACTGAAAGAAGAGATCGAGGGAGTCAGAAGTTCTAGTCGTGATACTGTCAATGAAAGAGAAGGTATCGAGAGAAAGGCGAGAAGATGCTGAGAAGAGAAGAAAGAGAAAGAGGGGAAAAGGCAGCGGAAGATTAAATAGGGCGGGAAACATCGCATCAGCAACAAACAGTTCGTGGCCAAAGTGAATGACACCTCAAAGGTGAGAGCAGAGTGAAGTCAAAGTGAGGGCCATGGTGAAAGGTGCCATAAAGACCGCCGTGACAGGCAGAAACGAGACACCTGTGCGCGCAACATGATTGGCGAAAAGGGGGGGGATCGCTTGGCATGTGCAGGTAGGTCTGGTAGGTCTCATCGTGGGTATCACGGCAAACGGCAAAGCCCATGCTTTGAAAAGACTGCTGCATCATGATGCGCCGTGATGGTGTTTGTGCCTGCTTGCCGTTTCATGGCACCAGCTATCGTGGTGGTTTGGCAGAAAGTGAAAGGGTAACCGTGCGTGTTCACAGTGTTCAAGCCTTGCAATGCGAGTATGAGATCATCTGTGTGGGGCTCTGGATTGTGTGCCCCACCAATTCGATCTCGAAGTGAGAAGGGCCCTTGATTGGCTGATTGAGCAGAGGAGATGATTAACCACCCAAAACGGCAATTCGCATCGACCAGCGGCAATCGCCAGGCACATCATGTCGTGACCACACACCACCTTTGGGCAGGTCCTCGCCTCGGGAGGAATCTGCAAACACCATGTTGGCCGCCAAGACAAGGGGTCCAGCGAGATCCGGGGAAGGGAGTCCAGGTGCAGAGAAAAAGGGCTGGCCGTTCGTGATGTCTAATTGGACCAGGGGTGGAGGTTTTCCAGGGAAACAAACGCATGTCCAGCATTCCCACGTATGCCAAGCCCAGTCCCTGCGGATGCAACGAGGCATGCTGCCAAGTGCATACGCATGCGCAAGGGATGAGGAACGCCAAAGACTTGGGAGGACCCCCTCGGCCTCCCAGTGGATGGACTCCGGCGTCCCGGCGGAACGGTTGAATGAAGCTGTAGGCGCAAACCTTCACGCAACCGCCCCGAAAAAAGGCCACCAATCGCATCTGACGCCCACCACCCACTGCCCTCGCCGCGGTGGCCCGAAACTAAATCGCTTATGGTGGAGAGCGATTCGGATTCTACCAAAGAAGAAGAAAAGCCCGAAGGGGGGGGGGGAAGGGAGTCGTCGGAAAAGGCAGCGCCTCCATCTAGTCCGACACCCGCCATCCCACGACAGCATATCATTGCCTGCAGCTGCTAGATCAGCCTGCATCTTGACAGCTCGCGGGCGGGGGGGGTGGGTGGTGGGGGAGGGTTGCCACATCCCAATTCCATCCATCACGCCCCGGCTGAGGCTGTCCGATGGTCCCTGTCTGGCAGGGCCGTAGCCGGATCTGGCATTGATGTTCCCCGGCCTTGACGCCTGCCGGCGACCTGGGAGATCCAGGTAGGTGATCTGGGATGGCCAGCACCTTTTTTCCAGCACTTTCCCAGCTTTAGTATCAACTCCCCCATCTTGGTTCGTTTTGACTTTTCCCCTCCGAAAAGTATAACCGTGCAAATCTCAACCATCCCCCGCGTAACCTGTGGCGATGCTGTCGTGAGTTCCTTGTCATGACGAAAATACATAACTCGGCGGTGGATAGACTCGGTCCAGTCGTCCAAACCATAACCTAAACACGATCGACGGTACTCGGCTAGAACTTACGGTGGGCTGCGTCGCTCAAAGCTTTTTCTGTCACATTGAAGCACTGGCCACATATTCATCTGCACCATACACCTGCGTCTTGCCCGCCTATCGGATCTCGTGTGGTGGTTGCTCCGCTTGGGTGTTGTCGCACCTTCAGCCCCCCCCCTTTCTCCCCACCAAAAGCGAACGAAATAAGGGTAATAAAGGAGGTCGTCTCATGTCGGACAAAGGTCAGACAAAAACAATCTAGACGCCTCCGTCGCAGGAGGGAGGGCAAAGCCACCCCGTTGCCTACTGCACGCGTAGCCCTGGCTCACCTATCCCAAAAGAATAGAGGGGCCCCAGATCTCGTCATCCACCTTTCGTCTTGTCCATTCCCTTCCCGTCGCGTGGCGCAAACCTTCCGGTCCCAGGAGAGCTGTCCAAGGAAAAGTACAACCGCGCATACCTTAAAAACTCTGCCAAGCCATGGCCGGCTCACCCCCGCCGCGAACTGATAATATGCACACGAGCAAGCGGAGGAAAAGGGCGAAGGAGGGTGCGTAAAGGGAAAGCAGGTCCGGAAGCTTAACGCTACCAGTCACGGGCGGAACCGAGACACGCAATATCTCGGGCTTTGTACACGCACTTTCATTCCCTCCTGTGCGTGCATGTATGTTTATGTGTGTGTGGGAAAGCCTAGACCGAATGGCACGCGGCCCTTGTTTCAATTACATGGACACATGTGGTTTTGCTTTGACGAGAGCTAGCAAAGATATATATCTCTGGGGCTAGCTGCCCCTCTCCCTAATCCCGCCCATCCCATCGTCCAGTCAGTTTTATGCTTTGTTGTGCCCCAACGCTTGATCCGTTGCTATAATTATATGGTGTTTTCTTTATATGGGCTGCCAGCATACCTACCACGACTACTTAAAGTGTTGGGCAACGACGCACACATCCTCTTACGGAGCCTGCATGCTACCTTTCGTCGGGTAACAGCAGAATCCTCCTTCTCATCTCACATATTCAAACAAGAGACAAAAGAACCACAATGACATCTGTCATGGCCGCCCCTCACACACACACATTCGACCGCCACGAGCTCCCCTCACCACCCCTCACACCATACCACAACCCCTTCAGCCGGGTACAGGCAGAGGAGTCATCCACGGCCCGCGCACGCGCCTTTGTCGACGACTTCTTGCACAAGTCACCGTGGCGCGACCAGTGCGACCACATCACGGTGCTATGGGATGAGGTGCCGACCATGGAGGAGCTCGAGGCGTACGGCGACCTGGACAAGGACGAGGGCACGCGTGCGTGTCGCCGCCTGTTTAAAGCGCCCGTTGTCTGGGACGATCTGGGTTGCGGGCTGTGGGAGAAGCTTCGGGTCGCCCGGGAGCAGAAAAAGGCGGCGCTCAAGGGCTTGGGGCCGATGCTGCGGATGGGCGTCGTCGGCGACCGGAGGACGTCGCAGCCGGACGAGGCCGCTGGTCCGGTGCGCAGAGGATCGGACCAGTCGGGCATCTCGGTGCAGAGCAAGTCGTCAACGCGATCGACCTCGTCGCGCAGCGAAGGGCGCAAAGCACTCCCCAAGATCTTCCGAAGCATCATGGGTCGCTCATGACGACTCCCTCATACCTTTCAACCTTTTCACTCGCTGCTTCGACTGGCGCTGCAGGAGTCGCTTGTTTTCTACATATTATATCCCCGTCCTTTTTATCGCTTCAGGTCAGCAAGGAGTTTCGGACAGCAAAGAGGTCCTCAGGCCCAAACGGGATGGGCTGTCCAGCTTCGGTTCTTTCTTTGATATACCACTGTACTATAGGTACCCTTTTTTTATATCAATATTTGGAATGAAACCCGCCGGGCGCAGTGATCTGCGCTTGGAATTTGTGGCACGTACTATTTGGGCCGTGAGCAATGCCGGTGACTGGTATTTTGCCATGTCTGGCATGATGGCATTATGCATCATCATGATCGATGATGTTGCAGGAGGATTTATGCCCTGTTCAGTGATGCCACATGATATTTCGGCCGGGGTTGACGCCCAAACGCTAAACGTAAATCCGATTGCGGTTTCACATGATGCACAAGTCAACTCTGTTTATGGCGATGATGGCCACGATACGTGTTTGCCACGGCTGAAGGAAGCGGTTACTAGGGCGGTGGGCATGTTGGTGCCAGAGCCATCTACCCCACGGGCGAGTAGAAGACGTCGTCATTCTGCTCGACCTGCCTAGTGATTTGGCGGTACAAGAAACCGTCCTTGTGACATGGTGATGAGAGCCTATTTGAATCTACCATGGATGGCTACGATATCATTGATGCTGGTACGTCGATATTCAGCCTTAGTGGGCGGGCAGGATTTGCTACAGGGAGCCCCCCGGGGGGGAGCAGCTACTCCCCGCAAACCAATCAAGCACGCCGTGGTAGCCTGCAAGCTGCAGCGGTTGGCTCCCTGTAATGACAGCCACTGTGCCAGGCAGACTGCCACGGTACCAAAATCTTGGGATGCCGACTCGCACTGAGCGACGCCGATCTTGGCAATCAGCGAAGAATGATAGGGAGCAGCAGCCATGCCGAGATATCAATCATTGTGAAGCACTCTCCACAGGGCGATGCTTGTTTCGCTCGCCGTTGGGCCGGCTGATGCCTCAGCTTTAATTCCTCTGCAGCTGAGACGGCGCGCGAGGTGGCGCTGTCCTGTTCATTTCCACCCATTCCAGCTACCCCTGAACTCGGGTCTCTGGGAGGGCAGCAACCTCGCGCTCTCTTTGTTGCAGGTCAACATCCATCCAACGCTTCAAGGTGGTGGAATCGACCTATCGTTCCAAAGGTTTGCTTGCCGTCAACGTCTTTCCGGTGATACTGAGCCCAAAGAAAGGTCTGACGTCGACGATGCAACGGCGCAGCGAATCCTGTCCATGACTCGCCGCGGCATTAGACGTAAGAGCTAAGGCAAGGTACCGATGAGGCGCTGCGATTGCTAGGGAGAACGACACCAAGCTTGTCGTCAGCTTGTCAAAGCCGCCGACCCAGATGCGGCCAACGAGCTCGCGTTTCCCCGTCTCTCTCATCTAAAGATCGTCCGATGATTACTGGTGAACCAAACGAGGGGCTCACCAGGTGGTCGAAATCTGCACAGCTCGACCCCAACCAAACCTTTGCCTACCAAGATTGATCGCCAAATGCCATCTAATGCTCTACAACATTGGCATTTCATTTCCGAGCGTGAGGCGGCGGGAGCCTAATTCCTGTAGGTGGCCATTGTGAATGAGGCATTCAGCCACAGCCGTTTTGTCGAGATCGGCAACTCCACCGGACCCAGGCTAATGCACCTGTCGTTCAGCTGTCAGGGGTTCATCACCACCATGGCCAGGGACATCGCCCACTTCACGACTTTCGACACCAGAGAAATCATGGGCTTTCAGGCGTCTGTTAGAAGTACCCACCGAGCCGCACATTTTGTTTGCCATGCCAAGTTGCCGTCCCATTCGTTCCCTCGCTAAGCCCCCCGTCATGGACCGAGGGCGTTCCCCCAGGCTGCCTTGTGCGGCTGCGGTGCCAGATCTGCTTGCTCGCCCGTCTCGTGCTTTTTCTTGACTTTGTGAACTTGTGTCCCTGATTTACTCTTCTGTGAAGTCCGCCCTGCGGCGTTGTGTGGCGCTTTGCTCTGAGCATCGACTTAGTGCTTCGATAATTCCGCGATTGACCGTCGCCAGATCCCTCACACGATGCGCCACTTACACTTGCTGCCGACTGCCCTGGTGGTCCAGCTTTTTGCCAATGGATTCGCCCAGGATATCGTTTACGTGACAGATGTTGAGATCTACACGCTGCTGGTATGTCAACAGCGAGACCAACTGCCGACGGCAAACGTATGCATGGCTCTGACACCTTAGTACGGCATAGGCACCGTGTGCCGCATACGGCCTCACGGCCAACATGAATAATGTGGCATATTCGACATCAGCATGCGACGAGGGAGAGTCGCAGCTACACTCCTGCGTGTGTTCCCATACTGCCGACTTCAACAGATTTGCGGCCGATGTCTCCAGCAGTGTCATATATAGTTGCGGCTCGTCGGCGTCCGAGGATCTTGCGAGCGCGTCTATGGTCCTGGACAAGTACTGCAATCCGGATCGCACAATCACCTTTGCCACGCCAACGGAGAACATTGTCAATGCATACATCACCGAGCTGTCGCAAACCGACTACCTAGCGCCGTGCGCGCAGTCAGCTCTCTCATATGGCGTCATGGGAGTCGTGAGTCGTCGCCGATAATTCCGTTCCGGAGCTTGAGCCACGGAGACTGATTGAGTGGTAGCCATACGGACGATGTCCGGAAGATGCGAGCCTGTATGCCCCGTGCGTATGCAGCAAGAGCGGCGTTGCCGATATGGTATCAAGGACCCTGAGTAGCCTGGCCAGGAGCTCCTGTTCGAACAACGAAGACGCGAGCTCGGCGCAAGCGTTCTTTTCTGAATACTGCGCCATGAACGAGGGCACAACAGAGTTTGCGCCGCCAAACACGCCTCCAGGGGACAGTATGTCCACTTGATCAGACCAGATATCAACCGACAACTGACTTGACGCAGTGACATACTATATCACAGCACTACCACAATTTTCTTCTCTGCGCGATTGTGCGCAAATCGGCGTGTCGTCCGCTATTCAGAGTGTACGTTGGCCACCGAGGGCGCCGCTTGTTTTCAAAGCTGATTCGATTGTAGCAAACTGGGTGGCTGTGTGGCTCCGGGCCGCAAGCTCTAGCATCATGCGTTTGCATCAAGTCGGGAATGTTTCGACAAGTCTCGAGCGCTTTGACAGAAGAGGTCAAATGGCAGTGCGACAACACGGCCACCGCCGACGTCCAGTCCGCATTCGAGGTCTTCGAATACTACTGTAGCGCCGCAGAGGATCTGGTGGTGGCCGAAGTCAGCGAATCCATCTCTAGCACCATCAACACCGGCAGCGTGTCCGCACGGACAAGTGCTGGATCGTCCAGCCCCGCAGAGACAGGCGGCAGTAACTCCGCATCTCAGACGGAGGGTGGAAATCAGCAAGGAGGAGGTGGAGAGAACAATGCTGCCAATGGCGACGGAGATGAAAGCACGACTGAAGCCAGCAGGGTCGCTGTGATTGCTGGCGCGGTGGTTGGCTCCGTACTTTTCATCGTCGGTATTGCTGTTATTGCTTTCTTCATTCGCCGCAGGCGACTGAGGAGCAAGAACGGCGAGCCGCTACCCGCAGTCCCACCCCACGGAGGCCACGAGTACCATGGCAAACCGGAGCTAGCGGGCCCTGACGCCGTTGTGTCGAGGCCAGGGACCGGATACGTGGATCCCGACCACCTCAAGCCGGAGCTCCCTACGGCCGCGTCGTACAACGAACTCCCAACGCCAACGACACCCTCGCAGTCACCCCGGCCGATGTGGCCGCAGGGAGCCACAGCACCACCGCCAGTGCCTGAACTGTCACCTGCGCAAGACCCTCGTCCTGAGTTGTATGGAGCAGGGCCTACTGGGCACTCAATGGCATATGGACAGCCACCGCAGGAGCTATCGAGTCCTGGAACGTCCGGCCAACCCCAACCCTATCTCAATGGCCAACCAGTTCATGAGTTCCCGAGCCCGGTGACGCCTGTCAACCACGGGCAGCAGCCGTGGCAACAGCCACCGCCTTCGCCGTATCAGCAGGATTATCAAAACCAGTACCAGCAGTACCAGCAGCCGTATCAGCACCAGCACCAGCACCAGGTCATGTCGTGGCAGTCGGGTCCAATTCAGTCATATGAGATGGAAGCTAATCCGGGGCGGCGCAATTGAGGGGCAGCATTTCATGGTGATGTGGCTGCAGGTAATATGTGGAATTTATTAAAATGGCGTTAGAATCCCTGGCTAGGACATTAGCGAGCCGAATTGTTTGAAATGAACATGACAAAAATCATGAAGATTCGGTGCATATGACGTGGCTTGGCTTAGCTTGACTTGACTTGACATGCTTGATGTTCAGGTTTTGAGAAGAGGTAAGGTAGTATTGAGGCCGACCCAACTATTGTTGAAGTGTTACTTAAGCGGCCAAAGCAGCCTGGGGATATGTTATATAACTGTAAACAAGAAATCACCAAGTTGGACGTCACCATAATCATGATGTTGTGTTGAGCATGCGGGTCAATAAACTCGACGTTGTCATTACCGTGGATAGTGTAGGGTAGGTAATATCAAGTGCTACCGGATAATTTCCGGGTCATCAACTCACGACGGTCCGTGCACGCTCCTCTACACCTGCCGCGCCTGCTAAAAAAAACACTGAGGCATGGTTGGCAAGCGCGAAGCTCTCACTTGGTACAACAAAGGTTCTTGCGATGCTCTGATTGAGGCCGCATTTCTAACCTCGACTCAACACCCATCACCTTGTCGCCATCGCAATCGGCGAAGAGAGAGCCAGCCATTCTTTCCCACACCTAAACTTACCGGTTCTTCTATCCCCACGCCTGCACCGACGGATTCCACTTCGCAGTGAATGACGACGCCCATGCTCGCGTTGCTGCCATAAAACACACCATGGCGGCAGCCGACGTGGACGTCGCCTATCTCGCAGGCCATCTTGGCCTCGACCAGCCCGTGCTGACGAATCTGACGACCCAGCCGACCCCGGATCTCGTTGCAGCTGTGCTGCAAGCCGTCGTCGCCAAAGCTCAAGAGTTCGATGCGCTCTACGCTAGTAAACTCCAATCCGACATCGAGCTCGAAAATGCCGTACGCAGCTCCGAGTCTCGCACACAGAACTCCAAGGCTACAGTGGAAAAAGCGCTCAAGGATCTCGAAGAAGCAAGGCAGAAGTTGAAGGAAGAGGGTATGCTGCCTTTCCGCCTGTCGCGACTTCGCTAATTTGTCTGTACGCAGAAACAAAACGCCAGGCTGTTGAGAACGAGCTGCAATCTCTGAAGTCGAAGCACTCCGACCACGATGCCGAATTCAAGGCCCTCAACGACAAGATTGAAACGCTCCAATCTTCGAACAGAACAAATCTTTCCATCATCGAGTCGAACAACAAGCGTGACCAGTCGCTGACCGAGGAACTCACCAAGCAGCATCAGCGCAACGTGGAGCTTGCTCGCGAAGTAACGGCCCTGCAGCAGTCTGAACAGAATGCCAAGGGTCAGCTGAACAGTGCCAAATACCGCGAAGAGTCTCTCCAGCAACAGCTCGAATTGGCTCGGCGTAACAGCGAATGGTTCGAGAATGAACTCAAAACCAAGAGCGAAGAAGCTCTGAAATACAGAAAGGAAAAGGGCGCCCGCATAGCCGAATTGCAGCGAGAGAACGAGGACCTGTCGTCCCAGCTCGACGCTCTCAAGCGAACCGAACAGCAGCTGCGCGATAGACTCAATGCCATGCAAGCTAAAGTGGATGATGCACTCGTCAAGTTGCAAAAGCAGGAGGCTGCGTCTTTGACCACGATTGACAGCTACAAGCAGGAGCTGGAGGATCAACGAAGATTGGTCGACATGTCGGACCAACTCAGCAAGAAGCATCAGGGGCGAGTTAGGGAGCTAGACGCCGAGAAGGAGCGGTTGAAGGACAACTACGAGAACGAGCTCCGACGTGTTCGGGTGGAGCTGGAGGAAGCTCGTGAGCTGGGCGCCGGGTTAGAAGAAAAGGTACAATCGCTCGAATCCGAGCTAGACGAGGCGAATGCCCGCTTGGAGCACCCGCCGGCACCCTCGCTGCCACAAACCCCGCGTGCAAACGGCTCTTTGCTCGGCCGTGCGGCATCGCCATTTGGCACTCCTGGTTCAGTTCGCAGTAAATCTGCCATTACCGCTACCCAAGCGATCGAGCAGCTCTATCAGGTTAAAGGTCAGCTTTCTAGTGAAAAGAGGAGGAACCAACAGCTCTCGGAGGAGCTTGACAATATGATGTCGGCACTAGAAGCCAAGGCACCCGAAATCCAGGAGCTTCACATGGAAGCAGAGACCTTACGAACAGATATGGCACGCATGTCGGAGTTGTCGCAGCAGAGCTTCGACGAGCGTGACGCTGCGCGAAAGGCTGCAAGGAAAGCCGAAAGCGCTCTGGCCACAGCGCAATCCGAGGCCAAGATCCTTCGAAACCAGCTTAGGGATCTAGGCACTCAAATCCAGATGCTTGTCTTCAACGCATATGCAACGGAGAAGGGCCTCGATAACCTCACCGAAGAAGAAGCATTCCGCATCCAGCAGCTCCAAAAGGGCGAGATAACCGAGGAAGCCTTGGCCGACATGTCTGATACCCACCAGTTCATCACTCAGAAACTCGTTGTCTTCAAAGATATACAGTCACTGCAAGCCAAGAATGAGGAGCTCTTGCGCATCACACGGGAGCTCGCGGAAAGGATGGAGAGCGAAGAGGCGTTGGCTGCTCAGCACCAGGCCAAGGAGGATCATGACAGGGTCGACAGGCTCGAGCAAGAGCTCATCAACATGCACGAGGAAGCCAAGTCGGCCAAAACGACCATCGAGAGCTACAAGATGGAGCGCGATATGTTCCGACGCATCTTGCAGCAGAGAGGTGGCGCCGGAGAAGAAGCATCACTAATGCGCAGCTCCCTCGACAGTTCCCGTTTGCCTCTCGTCACGTTAGAAGGAGCCGACCAGGCGGATGCGCTCAACGAAGCGCTTCGCAAACTCCAATCCGAGTACGATAGTTTCCGAGACGCCCAGGACGGCGTGCGGAAAGATTTCCGACATCAGATTGATCATTTGGCTGCCGAGAAAAACTCTCTGCAGTCCGACAATGTCAGATTACAGGGCGAGGTCAGGCTGGAATCGGAAAGGAGGGAGATGCTGCACAGTAACTACGTCGCTCTACAGAACGAAAACGCGGAGCTTCAAAAGCGAACCCAAGTGCTTTCTGAGACAGCTGCAAAGCAGGATATTCGCACGCAGCAAGTTGCGGAAGAGCTCATCGAGGCAAAGGGGCTCCTCGACAGTATGCGGAACGAGACTGCTAACTTGAAGGCCGAGAAGAAGCTCTGGAAAGATATTCAAGAAAGGATAAGCAAAGATAACGAAACGTTGATTGAAGAGAAGAACCGCTTGAACAACCTTCTTGCAACGCAGCAATCGATCGAGAACGAACGAAACATTGTCGAGTCAGAAACACGCCGAAAAGCACAGGCTAAGATCGAGAGTCTAGAAAAGGAGCTCAACGATACTCAGAGAAAACTATCTTACGAGGCCGAGGAAACGAAGAAGCTGCAGCTTCGAAAGGAATTTGAAGCGAAGGAGTCGCAAAAGCGAATCGACGAGCTGATGGCTAGCTTGAGCCAGATTCGAGAAGATCATGTTGCTGTCAAGACCAGCCGCGATCATCTCCAAGCTCGTGTCGACGAGCTGACTGTTGAATTGCGGAGCGCCGAAGAGCGCGCCGGTCGATTGCAGCCGCGTCCCACGCCAAGGCCAGGATCAATAGTAGACAATACCCAGCAAGTGCAAGAGCTGGAGGCCGAGATTCAGGACCTCAACAACGAGATCTCTGACCTGAAGCGAGATCTGGACAGAGCCAATACACAGCTTGAGAACACCAAAGCTCAGGCAGAACACCACAAGGAGCTCAGCCAGAGCAATGAAGAGGCCCTGGAGGACCTCAGGGCGGCACAGGAAGCCTACCGCGAAGAAGTCGATACACTCATCCAAGAGAAGGATGCCAAGATTCAGGAGCTTTCGCAACGAGTGGAAGACCTATCTGCCGAAATGTCAAGGTCCAACTCTGAGTTGTCAACGTTGAGAGATTCGCAAGGAGAGGTGGCCCGCAAATATGAGGACGAAAAGGCCATCTTGGAGGACGAGATTCAACGATTGAAGGACGACAGCGCCAGGCATATTGAAGCTGCACGATATCATCAGCAAGACCTTCGTGCACAGGCCGATATTGCCACAAAAGCTCAACAGGACTACGAGCAGGAGTTGCTCAAGCATGCCGATGCTGCCAAGCAAGTTCAGCAACTGCGGAGCGAATACAACGAGCTCAAGAGTGAATCGGCGAGATTACGGGCAGAAGCGGACTCTGCCAAGGCGGCTCTGGCGCAGAACGAAAGCTCGTGGGAGGACCGGCGACAACAACTGGAGCAGGAGATGGCTGAAATCAAATCAAGGCGAGAGGATGCCAACGCCCAGAATAAGCTGCTGCACCAACAACTGGACAAATTGAACGCGCAGGTCGCTGCCATGCAAGAGTCTCGTGGCAGCGCGGCAGATGCTGACGAAGCAATGTCTCCGGTCCCTCTTGGTGACGCCGCCGAGGGTCTGCGGGAACTCAACAGCTATCTCCGTCGCGAGAAAGAGATTTTAGAGGTTCAATACGACATGAAGACGACGGAGTCCAAGCGGCTGCAACAACAATTGGAGTACACTCAAACACAACTTGACGAAGCTCGCCTGAAGCTTGATCAAGAACGAGCACAAGCTGCACATGGCGGCCGGACATCAACAACGCACCAAGACCTTATGGAGAAGCTTCACGAGCTCAATCTCTACCGCGAAAGCAGCATGACCCTGCGAAATGAGAATGCACAACTCAAGGATCAGATTGCGGCCAAAAACGCAAAGGTTGAGGAGCTGGAAGCTCGTGTGCAGCCCTTGGAGGCCGAGATTGACACTCTCAAGACCCAAAAGTCTTTCCTTGAAGATGAAATCAAGCAACTTCAAGAAGATCGCGATAGGTGGCAGAAACGGACCGAGGGCATTCTTACGAAGTATGGCAGAGTGGATCCGGCGGAGATGGAGCAGCTCCGAGAGACGATTACGAACCTCGAAAACGAGCGCAACACCTTACGCGAAGGCGAGCAGCCGCTGCGCGAAAAGGTAACAGAGTTGGAGACGACTTTGGAGACGGAAAGGGCAAATTGGTCGGGCATTCGGGAAAAGCTCACGGCGCAATTCAAAGAGCGCTCGAAGAGGTTGACTGGGGAGAAAACCGAGGCGATTCAGCGTGCTAACCAACTCCAAGAGCAATTCGACCAGGCCAACACTGAGCTTGAAGTGGTTCGCAAGCAAGTGGAGGAGTTTGGCCCAGAGAAGGCAGAATTCGAGAGGCAAATCAACAGCTTCAAGCAGCAAGTGGACGAACTCCGTCAGCAAGCGCAGCAAGCTCAGCAAGCGCATGCCCAGGTTGCTGCCACACCTTCAGAGCTAGTCCAGACAGCAGACACCACAGAAGCAGTGGCTGAACTTGATAGGAAGCTGGCTGATGCTCGCAAGGAGCTGGAGGCTGTCAATGCCCAGAAGCTGGGTGCTGAGCAACAGCTCCAGAATCTACGAGCGGAAATGGAAGCCGCCGTTGCCAGCCGGGATGAGACGATACGAAATCTTGAGGCCGCTGTTGCCGCCTCTGCAGCCGCGACGACCCAACCGGCAGCGACACCATCGATCCCGGCAAATGAACAGCCAGTCACCGCCGCCGAAACGGATGATGCTGCTATGCAGAACGGCACGTCCGGCATGTCCGACGAAGAGAGGAAGGCGCTGGAAGAAAGAGTGACAGCAGCTGAAGCCAAGGCCGCAGAGGCCGAACAGAGGGCGATTGAAGTCGAAGCTAAAATCACCCAAGCTGTCAAAGAACGCTCTGATAAGATGAAAGAAATTCTCAACAACAAACTCAAGGAGAGTCGTGCGAAGATGGATCAAGATTTCCAGAAGCGAAACGAAGATTTGACGCTTCGATTTGAGCAGGAGAAGCGCATCTGGCAAGCCGAGAATTCGATTGTCAAGCCGGTCGCAGATACCTCGGCGACTGAAAATGCGCCGTCAACGCCAGCCAAGGTCGAAGCTCCGCAGCCAGCCTCGACTCCAACCGCTGCCACGATACAGGATCTGTCTACCCTCGACGACGATACCGTGCGCCAGTTTGTTTCAACCAACGCCACTGTCAAGAGTATCATCTCCAATAACATTAAGAAGAAGGTTGAGGGTGAGACTGCTCGCATCAAGACGGAGTATGAGTCAAAGATCACGTCAGCTCGAGAACAAGCTCAACTCTTGGAATCTAAGAAATCTACCCTGCGCATCAATATGGCCGAGAACAAACTTAGGAGTGCGAACGCGAAGATAGGTGTGGTGGAGGCCGCCGCGACAGAAACGCCGCAGAAGCCGGTAGTTGAAGTTTGGGAGATTGCCAAGAAGGCGCAAGCCCCTGCGCCCACACCCGCTGGTACTCCAGCGGCGGGCCGACAACCTCCCGCGCGACAGGCCTCCGTCTCGGGAGCTGTGTCGACGCCAACCTCAGTAAAGCCGACGCAGAATCAGAATCAGAATCAGAACCAGAACGGGCCCGCGGCTACTCCTGCCACTCCCAGTCGACCGCCGCCCGCTGCAGCAGGTACTGCTACACCAGGTACAAACGCCAAACCTGTCCAGGCGCCCCAGGCTGCGCAGCCTCCAGCAACAAGTGGACTTCCTATGCCAAAGACTAACAACCCATTCGAAGTACCGGCAGACTCTACAAATACCGCAGCGCCTAATCCCTTTGCGACAACTGCACCAGCTGCACAGCAGCAGCCTGGACAGCAGCCGGGACAGCAAGCGGGCCAACAAGCGGGACAGCAAGCGGGACAGCAAGCGGGCCAACAACCTGGACAGCAAGCGGGACAACAACCTGGACAGCAACCTGCGAGGTCGGGTCTACCTACGCTTCGCGGTGGTGCTCGCGGAAGAGGCGGAGCGTATGTGCCCCCAAGCCAGCGCGGACCGAGTGGAAACCACGAACATGCTGGAAGAGGGCGTGGTGGCGGTAGGGGAGGTGGTGCAAATCGTGGAGGACTGAACCCTGTTGCTTCGGACTTCCAGCCAGGAAACAAGCGCCCAAGGGGTGATTCTGAGACGGGGGCAGGAGCGAAGAGGGCTCGCGGAGCGCATTAAGCGTGGGGGACGCAAAGTCGGAAGATCTGGGATAACTTGGAGGGAGAAATGATGACTGCAAACTGTATCATATGGGTATATGGGGCTGGGACTTTGTTGCCAGGGATGGGCGTCGGATTATGCTAAACGGTGGAGTCCATCTGTGGACCTACACCTGTATTGCTAAGATAAAATGTTACATGCAAGAAATTTCCTTTGTTTCGGTTGGAACATTGATGATCTACATATCATTGTCAATGAGGTATGGTTTCATTTGAGCCAAGCGGGCTAATCAATTCCATGCGATTCGACCTCAAATACTGGTTCCTGAGCCTTGCGATATAAAATGCAGACATGGTGGTGAATCAAAAGATAATTTCTAGGCAATCATGTTGATAAAAGCAAGCTTTCATGAGAAGCAAAAGGGAGCCAGAGAAGAACAGATCACGTGTCGGATAGTCTCTCTAAGTAGTAACCGCGAGGTTGAGGATTACCATTTGAATACCTACTAGGAGGGGGAGTAATAAAAACTATCCAAATTTAAGAAAAAACTACAGCAGCCTAGTATACAAGTACGAATCTGTTATAGCAGTACAAAGCGTCTATTGGCTACTTCCTATGTCCTGAAACCCTCTTCGTACAGCAGGGAACAAAGTACAGTACCGTACGTCGCTGATCGATTAGATAAGATAAGCAAAAAAAAAAAAAAGGCCCAAAGCCACCAGCCCACCTTTGAATGTCCACCTGTGCCAATCTTTTGCAGCTCAATGCTGACCACCTCGTCAAGCCGGTCCAGTAGACACACGATCCGATGGTATCGCAATCGACCAAGCGCAAGCTTCCATCTGCTGGCCCTACGCCCAAGCGAAGCAAGACGGTGTCTGCACTAAGCAAATCGAAGCCCCCCAAATCGAAACCATCGACTACAGGCCGCAAAGCCGTCGACGCTTCTTCTCTGGCGTGGAAGTCGGTCGGCGAAGAGTTTGGCGGTCTCGAGGTTATTGAGGGAGTCGAAGTGATCAAGAATGGCGACGCGGTTCAGTTCCTGGTGTCTAAGGACGAGCAGGTAATCAGCGAAGATGAGGGCGGCTCGTTTGAAGGCTTTAGCGACGACCCTGTGGAGGGCGAGTCTGTCGACGCCGACGAAGCTGGCGATAGTCAAGATATCGTGGCGGACGAGGAGCCTGTGGCAGCGATTGCGAGCAAGGACGCGACAAAACAAGGGCAAAAAGAAAAGCAAAAACGGGCAGTGGCTGACGGCAAGCAACCGGGGCCGGCGGCAGCCAACGCGAAAGTTCCAAAGCCCTCTGCACAGGGGAACTCGTTCCAGGCACTCGAGGCAATGGTGGACGCCGAGGCCGGCGAGGAAGTCGAAACAGACGTGGCCGCTTGGGCTCCGCTGAAGTTGTCGTCGCCCATGCTGTCGGCTATCGCGGAGCTTGGGTTTGCGCAGCCGACGGCTATCCAGCAAAAGACGATCCCGGAGATTTTGGCCGGCGAGGACGTCATTGGAAAGGCGCAGACGGGCTCGGGAAAGACGCTGGCTTTTGGCATTCCGATGGTGGAGAAGTGGCTGGAGATGCACGAGGGTGAGGAGAAGATTGAGCGGGAGGGGCCGCTGGCTGTTATTCTGAGTCCGACGAGAGAGCTCGCGAAGCAGCTGGGTGACCACCTGCAAGCGTTGTGCTCGGGGTTGCCGTCCGCGCCGTATGTCTGCGTCATCACGGGCGGGCTGAGCATCCAGAAGCAACAGCGACAGCTAGAAAAGGCGGACATCGTGATCGGTACGCCTGGTCGGCTCTGGGAAGTCCTTGACGGCGACGCCGCGCTGCAGGAGAAGTTCACCAACATCAAGTTCCTCGTCGTAGACGAAGCCGATAGACTGTTCAAGGCCGGGCAGTTCAAGGAGGCGGAGGACATCATCGGAGCGTTAGACCGTAAAGACCCCGAGGCGGAGGACGACGAAGACGACGAGGTCGGAGACCTGCCGCCACGACAGACGCTTGTGTTTTCCGCAACCTTCGACAAGAACCTGCAGACGAAGCTGGCTGGCAAGGCGAAGCTGGCGGCCGGGAGCGATGAGGAGAAGTTGGGATATTTGATGAAGTGCCTCAAGTTTAGACGGGAGCCCAAGTTTATCGATGTTAACCCCGTGAGCCAGATGGCGGAGGGCTTAAAGGAGGGGCTGATTGAGTGTGGTGCCATGGAGAAGGTATGTCGTGCTCACCGGCCTCTACGCACATCTACGCTCAATACTAATTATTCGCAGGATCTGTTCCTCTACGCAGTCCTCTTACTGAACCCTGGCCGGCGGACGCTCGTCTTCACAAACTCCATCTCGGCCGTCCGCCGCCTCACGCCACTCCTCCAGAACCTCAACCTCACCGTCCTCCCGCTGCACTCACAAATGATACAAAAGGCGCGCCTGCGCTCCCTCGAGCGCTTCGCGGCATCCCGCAACTCCATCCTCGTCGCCACCGACGTCGCGGCCCGCGGCCTCGACATCAAGGAGGTCGACCAGGTCCTGCACTACCACGTGCCGCGCGCGGCCGACGCCTACATCCACCGGTCCGGCCGGACGGCGCGCGGGGACAGCAAGGGCGTGAGCATCATGCTGTGCGCGCCCGACGAGGTCATCCCCACGCGGCGCCTCGCGGCCAAGGTGCACGCCCAGCAGCACCGCAGCAAGAACCACTCGATCCAGACGCTGCCCGTGGACCGGCACATCGCGTCGCGGCTCAAGCCCCGCGTTGACATGGCCAAGCGCCTCGCCGACGCCGTCCTCGCCAAGGAGAAGGCGCACAGCGACGGCGCGTGGCTGCGCAACGCTGCCGAGGAGTTGGGCGTCGAGTACGACTCGGACGACTTCGACGAGGCCGCCGGCGGGGGGATGAGGGGCGGCCGCGGCGGCGGGAGGAAGCGCAAGGAGAAGGAGGCGCGCGCCCTGACCAAGGCGGAGATGGGCGCGCTGAGGGCTCAGCTGAGGGAGGAGCTGGCCAAGAGGGTCAACCTGGGCGTGAGCGAGCGGTATATCACGGGAGGACGAGTGGATGTCGGTGCGTTGCTGCGGGATCGGGAGGGGACGGTGTTTCTAGGAGGGGAGAATCTGGGATTGGACCTGGGTATGTAGGCCCTTCACAATTGAGCGTAATGAACATCTTGCATCAACCCGTCGATGGGGTTATCATGCACCGGATTGTGTTATCTACAGCTTTTCCCACAGCTAGGGGAGAAAAAAACAACAACACCCTGGCAATTATTTTGGGTATATCTTCGCGTCAAACTAAAGCATGCCAGACACACTGCAAAGCTCACAGCTCCTTGTCCGGCTCCGTGTGGTTATCACCAGTTGACAACAACTGTATCGGCGCCCAATGGTCACCGTCGAGATAATTCTGTAGCATCTGCTTATATGCGTCGACACGGGCCGCCGAATGCCGCACCAGCGTCGACGCTGCCGAGGCGTGCGTCTGCTGCGACGAGTCGTCCTCGTCTGCGCTTTGGGTATCGTGGCTGTGCCTGAACTCGTCAAAGCTTCGTTTCTGCACCTCGCCGTCCGCCCTGACGCAACCCCGCCGCGTGGGGTGGCGCAGAGATGCTGCACCCGCCGGCAAGTCGCCGATTTGACCATCGGCCGCCCTGGGATTGGTCGATGGCGCCGGGGGCACCGAGCTGTCACACGGCATGGCGGGCTGCAGCAGGGGGGGCGAAGATGAAGGCTCGGCGTCGAGGTTGGAACACGTTAGCTGGGTTTCGCGTGCCTGCGAAGATTCATCCTCTTGGCGGAGAATCCCTGCAAGCGCGTTTAATCTAAGGTCGTGGGCGAAGGAATCCCCGGAACAGTAGGGCCCAAAGAGGGTCCTGATGCTGAGATCTTTGCAAATGTTTGTTAGCAGCTGATCTGTTTCGAGCGGGAGGCGGCCCGGCGTACCATTCTGGAGCCACTCCTTGATATTTACAGTGCATGGCCAGACGTCTCTCGGTTTGAAAAGATCCACCAACAGGCACAATTCGGCGTACGAAGAATGCCTTGAATATGGGAAATGGATTATCCGAGGCAGGATTTTCGTCGGTCCTTCTACATGTCCTGCAGCAGAGTCATTGGGTGCTGGATTTGGGCCCGGGCCTCTGGCAATGGCCTTAATGGCATCCCGGAGACTTGTTGACAGGTCATCTCCAAGTGACGATACGTCAAGATTCAATGCCAGGGGCCGCCCACTTGTAGCGCACTGTGCAACAGCTGCCTGCATGACTCGCTGTTTCGCTTGGGGCATGTCTTCTGCCGAAATTATCCTTTGCTAGTCAGCATAAGCCCGACGGGGCGAGGAGAGAAACTAACAAATCCAGCAACGCATCGAGGTCGTCGGGGGAGAGGACGTCGAGCTCGACCTCTCGTTCTAGATCGTCCCCTCCACCACCCACACCTGCCTCAGCAATATCTTGGCCATTGGGAAGTCGCGCGATTATTGGCTGGATCTTGACAACCGAGGGCTGGCTCGCCGCGGAGCACATGTTACCTTTCTCGCAGCTATGGAGCCGCACTTCTTCATCTGAAGTCAGGCAGCCCGGATGCGCTTCGTTGCCACGCATGAACCCCATCAGAGCCGGCGCCTCGGGCGCGAGGTGCCAGTCAGGACCGTATTGGTCCTGGGAGGGGCGACTGCGCAGGGAGCCGTACACTCGCAGCTTGTAGTCATCGACGTGAATCTTGGCTCGTTAGATTTGATCGAGATAATGAAGCTGGGCGACGTACGGCGGAATTGAGGGCCTTGGCTAGAGCCAACCAGACATCTTCATAGCCGTAGGTCCATGCATGCAGGTGAAAGACGGTGTCAGGAGGATACTCTTTGATCGTGCGGATGAGCTCTGCAAGACCTTCACTTTTCGTCTGAAAGGCGACGTCCTCCACATAGGACGTGTCGAGGTAGATCTTGTCCAGGGTCCGAATGCCAGATGTGTATTCGATGATGCCGGGGTTATGGGCTAGCGAGTTGACGAACCATGGTTCGCTTCTGATATCTCCAGTGTAAAGCACAGCGTTCGCTTGGCTTTCGATTACTGTGATGAAGGTGCATGAGCCAAGATCTTACAGGAGCCGGTGGCGCTTGCCTCACAGATCATGACCGCACCCGGGCAGTGGTTTGCATCCAAGAGGGTGACCTGGATGTCGTGACCAGGCCTCAACTCGATGCGCGTGGGGGTTCCGAGGGGCAAGGGTTTCTTCGCCTGCGGTTAGATTGACCTTGGACGTGGTACGGCGACTATCGACGAACCAGGACTTTGTGGAGATGCTTGTACGTCTGCTGCCTTGCTTCCAAGATGCCCTTGGCGTAGTTGATGCGGCAGGGATACCTCTCGAGGCGGAGGAGCATCTCCCTTGTCGCCGCCGAGCAGTAGACGCTGGGAGGCGGGTTAGCATGAGCGGGAATCCACGAGGCGAACCCGGCACACCCACAAAGGGGATCGCAGGCTTTCCAAGCCGGCAAGGTGGTCGCTGTGGATGTGGCTGAGGAAGCAGGCCAGAGGAGGCGAGGTGCCAGCGTGTTGCCGAAAGTAGTCGACTATGGCTCGATTAGGCACGGAAGCCACATGTCTGGGGTAGCGGGAACGGGTAGGACTGGGGAAGGACGCACTCCTGATATCAGGGAACTCGGCCACGAGTCCGTCGAAGGTGGACATGGTCGCTGCGAGAGAGCGGGCTCTGCATTGCCAAGCTCAGGGACGCGGAGGGAAGGACAAAGACACGGTCGACACAGATCGAAGATGCACGAATCGTTGCCTCAAAGCTTCGATCACAAGATGAGATGATGCTTGCAGCGGGGCGGCCGCTGGCTTACTTTCGCAGTCCTTTTGGATTCGGGTTGGAGGGCTGGCTGGGAAGTCCCAAGCAGACGTTGTGTTGGTGGAACGGGAAGTACCTCGGACAGGGTGCTAAATGTACAGGTGCACTGTATGTCCATGCACTGAGCAGGACCGCTATGCCACAAAATCCACCGTGTCGGGCGCCGTGTCGGGCGCCGTGTCGGGCGCCGCGTCGGGCAGGTGCAGCACCGTGCGCAAATATCCCACCGGTGAGGCTAAACTGAACCTCTCCTCTTCTCCGACTCTTGCATTCCTTCCGCATTCTTCCAGCAGCAGGGACCGTGGTTAGGCCTGCCGAGTCGACCGCCCCGTCACGGCCAAGGCAGCAAAGGATCCCTCGAGGGCTGCTTCGCTAAGAATATTCCTTCGGTCTGTTCCGTCGGCTATGAAGAATCAATCTCTTTCCAGGTAGGCAGGGGCCGGTGCCTCTCTGGGAATCGGTAGCCGAGAAGACTGCCGAAAAGGGACAACAAAGTGCGCACGCCTTGGCACGTTCGCCGTGATAAACTGTGGGATACGCTTCGACCGGTGGCATTACTCATGGCCCAACATCAAGCGGCAAGGTCGGCCAACGTCGAGCAACCAACAGTCCACCATCCCTGGCGGGAACAGGTTGCCATAAGAGGGGCTTGACTGAAGCCCAACTTCGGCAGCATCGCCAAAGCAAGAGCAGAAGCAGAGGGCGAATGAGCAAGATACTCGGCAAGGTGTCTAGCGCCAGCCGGGTAAGCCACACGTGGCACGGCTTTAGCCCAACCCAAGTCCCGGATCGAAGCCAGAGGACAGGCAAAAGGCAAAGCAGTAGGAAGCGTGGCATGGGGCTAGGGTCCACCGGGCCAGGCAAACCTAGTGCCAAATAGGGCGATTCGGAGGACGGCGTGAGACCGTGATCAATAATACCCCGGAGCCTCGCCCCGTGCCCACACCGACGTTTTCCGTGATGGACTTTTCCCGGAGGAGCCAGCCCTCCGTGCTGCCCGATCTGGGAGTGCCTGGGGGTGCTCTCCCGCAACCTGGCCCTGGCACCCTGCATTCAAGCTCCGGGATCTAGGCTAGGGCGGGTTTCACTACATCTGTTTGCCCCTTTCTCCAATTCCACTACCCCAACCAGCGGAGGATTCTTCCTATGAACCCGCGGCCATTGCGAATGGTCGACCTATCCATACCCCCTGATTGGCCTCTTCGGCCGACGGCCCTGGACCTTCATCTATATTCGCTACGCAAGCTTCGCTCCGTGTGCCATCTAATCCCATGCAGTAATGTGTCCAGGGATATCACAATGCCTCCCGTCAATATTGGCTAGGTCGCATGATGCCTCATGTCAGATTGTCATTGCCATGTCCCGAATTGGCCAAGAGCAGCATCCGTCGCCGGTGTATTTGAGCTCGAGGCACCGTCACCTCCTTGCCAGAGATTCTCTCGTGTACAGATTGCGGTGTTGAACATCTTGAGTGCTTCATCATGCTGTCCTGGAAGGCTTCCTCGTGGTTGCTGGCGCTTGCGCCTTGTAAGTCAAGTCCCAAGGCCATTCGTCTCCGTATTCTCTGTTGCTTACCTCGCTCTCAGTTGCTCAGCATGCTTTGGCTCAGGTCGGTGTCCCAATCGTGGACCCAGAGACCGGTATCCAGCTCAGCACATGGACGGGCCAAGGAGTGACGTTGGGCATGGCGCTGCCCGCCAACGCTGCGACGACCGATGTCAACGACATCATTGGTCTTCTTGTAAGAACTTACTCCGAACACTGCTTTGGCAATCGACTCACAACGGGGTTATTAGGAATGCCCCATCACCTCGAACGGAGCCTGGTGCGGTATCTCTTTCAGTGGTAGCATGAACAGCGGCCCCCTCCTCACGGCATGGGCAGAGGGCGACGAGGTCTACACCACCTTCCGGTATGCTACCGGCTGGGAACCTACGCCTTACACTGGCGAGAATGGTCTGTCATACATCTCCTCGAGCGTCAACGCCACCCACTTCCGCCTGCTTTACCGATGCACGACCTGCCTCGCGTGGGTGCAGGATGGCACTCCGGGTTCAGTCTCGACAAGCGCGGGCTTCCTCTTCCTCGCCTATGCTCTTTCCATTGTCGACCCTACCAACACTGAGTGCCCCGACGACGCCGTATTCATGCAGCACGCCACCCAGGGTTTCGCCTACGCCGTCATCACCCCCGAAGAGGTACACGAAGAGTACAGCGAATGGGCTGCCCTCGCCACGATCGAGCCTCCCACCGGTACTTGCGGAGGCGGCACCCCAACCTCTACCGGTGGCCCGACGCCGACGCCGACGACGACCAGAGCCCCTACCGGCACGCCCGTGCCCACTGGTTTGACCTACGACTACATCGTCGTCGGTGCCGGTGCCGGTGGTATCCCTCTTGCCGACAAGCTCAGCGAGGCTGGTAACCGAGTTCTTCTGATTGAGAAGGGCCCTCCCTCTTCCGGACGCTGGGGCGGCCGCATGAGGCCGGCGTGGCTCGAGAACACCAATCTGACCCGATTTGATGTGCCCGGTCTATGTAACCAAATCTGGGTCGACTCTGCTGGCATTGCTTGCCGTGACACCGACCAAATGGCCGGCTGCATCCTTGGTGGTGGCACTGCCGTCAACGCTGCCCTCTGGTGGCGCCCCAACCCCGCTGACTGGGACTACAACTTCCCGGCCGGCTGGAGGTCCAGCGATATGGCCGCCGCCACCAGCCGTGTCTTCTCTCGAATCCCTGGCACCCAGACCCCCTCGTCCGACGGCCAGCTGTACCTCCAGCAAGGATACAATCTCCTCACCGGAGGACTGTCGAGGGCTGGCTGGAGCAACGTGAACCCCTTCAGCGCCCCCGGTTCCAAGAACCGCACGTTTACCCGCACCCCCTACATGTACTCGGGAGGCGAGCGTGGTGGCCCTCTGGCTACCTACCTGGTCAGCGCCGACAGGCGAAGCAACTTTGACCTCTGGATGAACACCTCCGTCAGACGTGTCATCCGCAACGGTGGCCACGTCACAGGCCTTGAGGTCGAGCCCTATCTCGACGGAGGCTACAACGGCACCATCAATGTCACCAACATCCGTGGCCGTGTTATCTTGTCCGCCGGTACTTTCGGAAGTGCCAAGCTCCTGCTTCGAAGTAAGTTCACAGCCATTCTTGCAAAAATTCTAGCTAACAGCAATGGTAGGCGGTATTGGCCCTCGCGACCAGCTTCTCACCGTGAGGAACTCGACTGATGGCCCTACCATGATCAACGAGCGCTCATGGATTTCTCTGCCCGTCGGTTACAACCTGGAGGACCACACCAACGTAAGTCCGATGTCTACACGTTCACAGCGGCAGATGCTAATGATGCAGACTGATGCCGTCATTTCTCACCCCAACGTCGTGCACTACGACTTCTACGCCGCCTACACCGATCCCATTGCTGCCGACAGAACAGCATATCTCTGTGAGTGGTATCGAGGAGACATTAGAAACACATTCTAACTGGCGTCTTCATAGCCAACCGTCGTGGCATCCTCACGCAATCCGCTCCCAACATCGGCCCCCTCTTCTTCGAGGAGGTCCGAGGAGCTGATGGCATTGTCCGTGCGTTCCAGTACACCGCTCGCGTTGAGGGTAACGACCAGGTTCCCAACGGCAGTAAGTCATTTACAAGCAGCCATTTGTTTCGTGTGTCAAGATACTGACACAACGCAGACGCCATGGTCATCAGCCAGTACCTCGGCCGCGGTGCCGTTTCCCGCGGCAGAATGACCATCAACCGGTCTCTCATAACTGAGGTGTCCACCAGCCCCTACCTCAGCAACACCAATGATCTGGAGGCTGTGATTCGCAGTCTCGAGAACGTCCATGCCGCTCTCAGCAACATTGCCGGCCTCGTTTGGCACTTCCCTCCCCCCGGCCAGACTGTCCGTCAATACGTGACCGGCCTGCCCACGCTTCCTTCCGTCCGTCGTGCCAACCACTGGATTGGTACCAACAAGCTCAGCAGCCGGGACGGTCGTCAAAACGGCGGCGACGGTGTCGTCGATCTCAACACCAAGGTCTGGGGTACCGATAACCTCTTCGTCGTCGACGCCTCCATCTTCCCGGGTATGGTTACGACCAACCCGTCGTCGTACATTGTCGTCGCCGCCGAGCACGCCGCCCAGAGAATCTTGAACCTCGCCGTTCCCTCTCCTGCTCCCCGCTACTCCCAGTGCGGTGGTCTTGAGCACAACGGTACCTTCCAGTGCGCGTCTGGAACGTCGTGCACATGGTTGAACGACTACTACTGGCAGTGCCTCTAAGTAAAAAGAATTCAAGTGGGGGCTCGTACATATAGGGGTATATAGTCTGTGAGGGGCTCACCCAAGCAGCCCGCTGAGTCAATTGGTGTTCATATTATTTACTTCAATTCCAAGTATATACGTTGCTTGTCATTGTTCCATATTCCAACTCATATTCCAACTTCAGTATGTTATTCGACGTAGGCCGTGTGCATCAACAAGCCTTGGCCCTTGGCTTTTATGTCTACTGAAACTCCTTGTGACACAAAATATGTGTTTCCCTCTTCCAGCTCAAATGACTTGCCACCCGCCTTTACCGTGGCACCACCCTCTGTAGCCAGCACAATGGAGGCCCCGACCTTGCCCAACACTTCGGTCTCGTCAGGGCCCAGCCGCGTCTCCAACACGTTGAATTCGCTCAGAGGCGGCTGGAATACCCGCGTCTTACCCTTTTCGCTGCGCTGATACGACTTTGGCGGCAACATGCACTGCTCGGGGCTATGCGGCGCGAAAGTCAAGACGGAGCAAAAGTCCTCGGCGCTGTCTCGCTCGGCGCTGGGGCAGAAGCCCGTGTTGAGGACGTTGTCGGAGCGCGCCATACATTCGATGATGTCGCCGCTGAGGTACGCGTGGACTCCGTCGGCGGGGATGTAGATGGCCTCGCCGGGCTGCAGGACCAGGTAGTTCATGGTGAGCAGGGCGACGAGCACGCCCGGGTCCGACTTGTCGTACTGCGAGGCCAGCCGCGGGGCGAGCTTGGGGATGGACTCGTTGACGCCAGTGAAGGTGGACGCGGGGAGGGAGGCGAGGCCTTGGTAGGTCTTTTTGATGAGGTCGTCAGACGAGGAGAGGATGGTTTTCACGAGGCTGCGCAGGCCGTCATTGTCAAGCTTGACTGCCGACATATTGCTTTCATCAAGGAAGAGCTTGATGGGGTCGAGCTTCAGCAGCGGCGCGATATCCTTGATAGGCTTGAAACCGCAGAAGGCCTCGAACTCTGACAGGGCGAGTGCGATTTCTGGCTTATGGTTTGGGTCGCCGAACTTCTCAGGGTCTTTTTCGTGCAGCTTGCTGGCGAATTCCTTGTTGGGGTGCAGCTGCAGCGGCAGCGCCTTGGAAATCGACAGCACCTTTGGCAGGAAGGGCAACAAGGAGTGTCCGAACTTGGAGATTACGTGCTCGCCGAGGAGCTCCTTGGGGTGGCGGTCGAGCACGGCCTGCAGGTCCTCGCCGGTGGAGGCGACGTAGGACGGCAGCACGGGGTAGGTGCCCATCCACATCTCGGCGTAGGGCGAGTCCTCGTCGATCTTGAAGTCGGAGAGATCCGAGGCGTCGGAGGAGGACTTGGTCCAGCCGGGAGTCTTGGCGCAGAGCCGAGCCGCGAGGGAGCGGGAGCCCTGCTTGCCCCAGGGGTAGGAGTTGCAGCTGCAGCGGAGCTTGTAGAAGGGTTCTAGAGGTGTAGCCATGGTGGGTTGGTTTGCAGATGGGATGTAAAGCGTACGAATGCCCGGGAAGAGGTTGATTGTAGGGGAAGGGTATAAGAGTGAAGTTGAGGACCCAGAGTCGACGATGTGCTGTGTCTGGCATGACGGCTAACGATCGTCATTGACTTCATCACGATCTTGTGGCATGGCTGACGTCAATCCTATAGAAGAAAAGTGAGCGCGTACCCACAAGTTCTGACAAAACACACATGGCTGAAAGTATCTACGGCTTTGCTCTACCGCTATAGTTCGAAGTGTCATTGGCTGTAAGAAGCGGGAAGGAAAGGCAAGTGGAGGAGGGAAGTGTCAATGAGGGCCGGACCGGAATCAGAGTGCGCGGCCCCACTCCACCGGACTGAACTCCGGCTGCCGATCATGCATCCTTCGAGAACAAATGGTAAGAACATTTAATTAAAAACTGACATGCAGAACCACGGTTTCAGACGATGGGGGATGTGATGCAGTAGTATATTTGCATGGCATATGTACGGAGAAACGTCTTCGATTGCATACGGTGAAGTCCATATATGTACAACGAACAGAAACACGGCCCTGACCACACGCGGTAGGCTGGGCAGCACTTTGACCAAAGCTCTCCGGCTTGAGATACTGCTGCTGCTGCTGCTGCTGCTTAGATGCACTGGGAGTACCACTGGTTGCTGGCGGTGCAGGTAGAGCCGGAGACGCAGCAGGTTGCGCCGCTCCAGCCCTGACCACCGCACTGGCCCCATCTGGCGGCACACTGGTATATCATGTCAGCTCATCATTGTTCCAGGATCTTATCTCTTGACGGATGGAAATGAGTACTCACGTTGGTGCCTCCACCGCCGCCGCCGCCGCCGCCGCCACCACCACCACCGCCGCCGCCGCCACCACCACCTCCGGAACCCTCGCTAACAGTGATGCTGGCCGAGCCGCTGCTGAAGTAGCCCTCGGTTGCCACGATCTGGTAGTAGTGGTTCGTGCCGATCCTCATGCCAGCAGCCGCCCACGCGTTGAAGTGGTTGGCCATGGTAACAGTGCCGCCGGTGCGCTTGGTGCGGCGGACGGACCAGAACTGCTGGAAGGTGCTGGTGCCGTCGATGGAAGGCTGGTTGGTACGGGTGCTCTCGTACAGGTCGTAAGTATCGCCGTCGCTGACGACCTGGCCGCGACGCGTAGCGCCCGACGAAGGGTTGTAGGTTCCGAAGTTCTCGACGACGTAGTACTCAATGAGCGGGTTGCGCGTCCAGCCGTAGACGGCGAGGTAGCTGTTGCCGTTGGGGTTGTACGAGCCCGAGTAGCTGATGACTCTGTGCCCGTGCGTTAGCAAATACAAGCAAAAAAAAAACAAAAAAACCAGGCCGTTTCTTCCTTCGAGCCCGAATGTGAAGGCGCTTACCGGTTGGTGGTTCCCGGGTTCCAGCCCTTGCCGCCGACAAAGTTGCCGCCCGACTGCCAGGTGACGCTGTAGGAGCCAGCGGCGCCGTTGGTGTACGTTACTCGGGAGCCGCCATCGGTCCAGAAGGAGTAGAAGAAGCCATTGTGCGTGCCCTCGCCACTGGGCGTCTGACGAGTGGTCAGGGCGGTGGGGGACGCGGCAACGCCGAGCGCGGCCACGAGGCCGGTGAAGAGAGTGGTGAGAGCGACCATGGTTGACGATGCTCCGAGTCTCTTGCTGCCTTATCCTCTTTCTTCTCTGCGACGAGGGAGCAGAAGCTTGGGCTGGTCTTTATACTCAGCCCATGGCCTGGCCTCGGGTGGCGGGGGGGAGGTGCCATGGGGACGATGCCGTAAAGAGGTTTACTTTTACGGGAGCTCCGTGAAGCTCCGTGATCGTTCTTAGAAACACGGAGTGGAAAGCTGTGCAGCGCCGGGTTTCAAGATAACTAACGGGGCCCAGATGATGTGCCCAACGGGGCTATAGCAGATGCGAATTATGGCGTATCCTTCTGGCCTCGGGTCATAGGTCACATGAGAATGCGAGTTGCCGAGCTAATCAAACGAAGGTCGGAATGGCAAGTTTGCCTACGCCACCAAGGCAGGACAACACTTCCAGGGATGCCGTGTCTTCAGCCGTACCAGATATCGTCCTGGGCTGGTCCGGCAGAAGGAGGGGCCACGGCCTCGGCTCAGGCCCCGGTCTGGGGGAGCAACAGCTAATCAGGCCAAGCGAGAAAGCTCCGAAGCGCATGAATGACATGTACGGGAACCGCCCTGCTGGCTGCCTTCTCGCTCGAATAGGCAGTCTTCG
>KL660773.1:0-13130 GCA_000732775.1 Stachybotrys chlorohalonatus IBT 40285
CACCCATCAAGGGCACGTTTTTGATTTCCTGTCGACCATTCAACTGATAGACCATAGCTCTTGGCGGCTGTTCTTGTCCGGGCCTTGTCGGCGTCACCATTGGCGGCGGCATCACCAACTGGCTCGGTGTCCATGGTCTTCTTATGGATGCACTTCTCTCCGTCCGCCTGGTCACCGCCGACGGGCAGATCATCGAGGCATCCGAGGAGGCCAATGCCGACCTGTTCTGGGCCATCCGCGGAGCCGGAGCCAACTTTGGCATCATCCTCTCTGCAACCTACCAACTCTTCCCGCCGACGAACGACAACGAGATCGTCATTGTGGAAACGACTTTTGCGGCCCAGCAGAACGTGTCGTACTACGAGGCATTGGAGGTGGTGACTCGTACTCCCGTTCCCGAACTATCCCTGAACGCGGTAACTGTTTGGGATGAAACTACGAACTCAGTGAGTCTTTGCATCATGGTCACTCACATATCCCTCATATGCACACTGCCTCCGGCTCATCTTCCCTTTGCGCATTTAAAGAAAAAAACTAAAAAAAAAAAACTGTACTGACCGCTTCAGTCTGTGATTCTGGCCAACTTCCACTACTTTGGCCCCCAGGAGGAGGTTATCGAGATTCTGGGTCCCATCCTAGACGTAGGGCCAGTGCTCTACAACATTCATACCGTGCCTTGGTCCGAGTATCACCACACGACTCTCTTTGGCTTCGACGAAGAGAACTGTGTCCCCGGCTTGATTCACAATCCCTTCGGAGCCGTAGCGATCAACGTTTCAGTGTCCACCCTCGTCCGCTCTTTTGAGGTTATCACTCAGCTATTTATGGACTATCCTAGCACTCGCACCTCCTCCGTCACTTTCCACTCCTACACCCCGGAAGCTGCTGCTGCGGTCCCGGCTGATGCAACTGCATATGGCTGGAGAGATGCACTGCACTACATGTGAGTGGCCTAAAATATCGCACGACGCCCTCCCAAACATTGACTGATGCTATACCAGGTACGTCCTGTTGACGTGGACCCCGGGCGAGGATGAAGAGGAGGCAGCCGCCATTGCCGCCGGAACCCAGATCCGCAGCGACTTTGCCGAAACTTCTGGCTACGGCGGCTTGGCTGCGTACATGAACTTTGCGCAGGGAGATGAGACGGTCGAGGAGATCTACGGCGAGCGCAACTTGCCTAGGCTGGCATCCCTCAAGGCGACCTGGGACCCGGAGAATGTCTTCAGATACCACTTTCCGCTGCCTACCAGCTACCCCGAGACGATTGAGGGCTAAGCACTGTCTGAAATGTAGACTTCTGGTGGTTGGTTTCGTTGTTTACGAGACGGGCGAGGCGGTGAGTTGTTGGCAAACTAGGGAACCAACGGGATATCGCTCTTTTCTTGCTTCTTAGATGCATTGGTTTAATATGAGAGTACCTACACGCGTGCCTCTTAAAAGTCTATTGTGGAAACTCATCCTTCTCCTTTTCAAGTCGAGGGTTTCTTTTATGACATGTGCGTGCATGTAAACGGCAATGACACTATGCTGCATGCCGTACATCAATAGAAAAACGAGTCTGAAGCTTTTCATCTTGATCTCCTCGCCTAAACATCTCTACCACCACCAGAAGGACATCCAAACTATTCTTTCTAGGGTCGATTTCCAATAATCAAAACTAATGTAGCGTCACCGCAAAGAAGCTTCAAGAGACTCCAAAGTGGAACGAATGCGGGATTCGCAAATATAGCCGCATTAACACCAATGAGAAAAGCCGACGTCTAAATACGCGCTAGGATCAACAGTTGCTACTGGCTAGCAGGTCCTTAGCTCAGGTGAGTTGGGTTTGAGCTATCAGGCTTGAATGGTAATGAAACAAGTAAATTCGAAAACTATTTAGTCGTGCAGTCTGCTTATTGTTCGGCCTCAATGAACTCCAAGATGACTCTGACAAATTCCTCTGGGTTCTCCTCTGCGATCCAGTGCCCGCTGTCTGAGACCGTAGCCACCTTGTACGTATCCTTCTCGTGAACCTCGGCCATCATGTCGGCTGCTTCATTTGGGAAAGGTCCGGCACCACCATTTAGACCAAGTGCTCTGACACGAAGCTTTCCGTTCTTTGAAATCCAGTCACGGTTCTCATCAGCGTCTTGCAAGAAGGTTCGATAAACGTTGAAGCCGCAGCGAAGAGCGCCGGGCTCGCTGTAGTTCCTCGCATAATGGTCCACATCGGCCTGCGTGATGGCGCCGGCATTGAAGCACAGCTTAGAGTAGAAATGATTGAGGTAGATGCTTTCGCGGCCCGCCACGAGCGCCTCGGGCAGGTCGGGCACGGAATGGAAGAGGAAGTGGAAGAACTCGACGCCGCGCGCGGTGCGGCTCTGGTCGTGGGCGGTGGTGCCGGGCAGAGGGCACTCGCCCCAGACGACGGAGGCTGTGCGGTGGGCGTAGCGCGAGGCGAATGCGTAGGCGACCATGCCGCCGATGTCGTGGCCTACGACGTGCACCGGCTCCGCGATGGAGAGGTGGTCGAGGAGGTGCAGGATGTCGGCGGCCATGACGGACTTGGTGTAGCCCGTGTCCGGCTTGGACGATGCGCCGGCACCGCGGTAGTCGGGTGCGATGACACGATAGCTGGGTCGTCAGCACGCCATATGTCTCTTCTTAACAACATAAAGTCCTGGAAAGGGCGTACCCGGCAGAGGCAAAGGGGTCAACGACTTTGCGGAACTGATACGACGTCTGCGGGAATCCGTGGATTAGGACAACGACACCCTTGCTGTCGTCGGGGCGCTTGTCCGCGTATGCGATGCGAACTCCGCCTTCAACGTCTGCGACGAAACACGGACAGTTCATGATTGATGATCTATTTTGGGTCTCTTGTGTCCTCGATTGTTGGTGGTTATCTACGTGAAGTGATGCCGAGCTGGAGCGTTTGATATAGGTGACGACTGGTCCACATATGACGCTGAAGACTCTGCTAATGCGTGCGGAATGACGCTGAAGATTTGCGCCGTTTGTATGGCGGTTTGTAACCCGTCCATGTGTCTTGTAAGAGAATGCCGAATTTCATTTTGGTGTTCCTGGACGGTCATGTGGATGTTTTTGGACCCTCTAGACAATGATTCCGTCTACAAGAGCAAATCGGCCATGTGTCCCTATGAATCTGGTGTTCTGTGTGGCAGAAATTAAATATCGCACAGGAGTTTTTAATCATGGTTACACACCAGCTTGCAAGAATGAAGTGAATCTCCGAATAGAACATCAAATTGGCCGTCTGGAGCATGGAAGCGCACATCATGAAAACAACCAACTGCCTCACATTTAAAAAGCCCAGACGTCGCCAAGCCAGCCCAAGCAGCCGTCCATGCGCCCGGATGTCACGAAACAGGCAAAGTCGGAAACTAGACACCCGCGATTAACTTGCTCTCTCTCTCTCTCTCTCGGACTGTAAAGCCGCATGGCCCAGAGCGAGCACCGCCAAACCAAGACCTCGGGACCAGCCACGCGCCCACCCAGATAATCAAATCGACAGCACGCTATTGGACAACCCCCCCTCCCTCCCGGAGTCTAGGGCTAACCGTTGCAGCCCTTCACTTTGACTCTATCCGTAGCCGCGGACGGAGCGAGTGCGTTTGGGTGCGTGGGCCAGGGGAGGCTGTCGTTGGGGGTCTTGGCTCTAGACCGGGGGAGGTGGTCAGGATTAGGAAAACTTGCTCACTTAATTCACTCTCACTGCTCTGTGACAACAACCCATGGCGGAAGAAAGTCGAGGAAGCAACCCCCCCGGGCACCTGCAATGCAATGCTGCAGAAGGGGTGCGCATTAGCGTGAGGCAAACGTGTCTGCTGTGCTTCTTATAAGATGTGGCGGCCATGCCTCGATATGCACGTCTGCTCATTCTCCCCGGAACGCACCGAGGTCCATCTCCTGTTCTTCTTCCTTGCTGACCTCCGTACTCTTCTTCGCCTTTTCCTTCGCACCCCGTGTAGCGTGAGAGCGTTGTGATCCAAGATGCTCCCCACCGGCATGAGGCTCGCCGGCCTCCTCGCCGCCGTCTCGTCGCTGCTCGCGGCGCCGGCCACGGCCCAGTCGACGGGCCGGCCGGGCCACGGGCTCATCGGCTACGGCATCACCATGTACCAGCCGGCGTGCGCCTTCGCCTGCCGCTCGTCGCTGCCGCGCTCGTCCATCCCGTGCGAGGTGCACCTGCACGGCCACCACAGCAGCAGCGTCTCGGCCGAGTGCCTTGCCGACAGCGACGCCTTCCTCATGTCGGCCGCCTGGTGCATCCACGAGCGTTGCCCCGAGGAGAATGTCGAGGTCTCCGCCATCGAGAAGTTCTGGGAGACGGACATGGTCGGCAGGCACCTCGACCAGCCCGCCCCCAAGTGGAGCTATCAGGAGAGTCTGCATCATGCCATGATGGAGGATCCGCCCACCACGGGGCTGGAGGAGGAGGAGGTCTTCAACCGGACGGTCGCGGTGGGTGACGAGGACTACATCTCCAACTGGAATGGAAACAGTGCCTTTGAAGCCGTTGAAGGCCATCACGAGGAATACGGGTATGTCACACACACACATACACACACACACACACACGCACATCCTTTCCTACCGTCTCATCATGAGAGAGACCATGTGCTGACTTGAGACAGCCTCGTCATCCTGTTGACGGGAGCCGCCATCCCCATCTTCCTCTCCCTGCTGCGCTTCCTGCCCCTCCCGGCCTCGGTCGTCAGCCGCTTCTACGCCTACATCATCGAGCCGCCCGCCTTCGGCCGGTACCACGCCGTGCCCGTCATGGGGCTGGGCATCGTGCCCACGCGCGGCCAGGCGCTCTTCATCCTCTACATCATCCTCATCAACGTCGTCTTCTGCTGCGTCAGCTACAACCCGCGCCGGCCCAACTCGTGGTACACGCTCGGCATGTACGAGGAGCTGACCAACTACATCGCCAACCGCGCCGGCGTCCTCAGCTTCGCAAACCTGCCCCTGCTCATCCTCTACGCCGGGCGCAACAACATCCTGCTCTGGGTCACCAACTGGTCCCACTCGACCTTCCTGCTGCTGCACCGCTGGATCGCCTTCATCTGCATGCTGCAGGCTGTCCTGCACTCGGCCATGTGGCTGCACATTCACGTCGCCTGGTACCAGGACCACGACGAGGTGGCCGCCCTCGCCTACTGGTACTGGGGCATCATCGCCACCCTGGCCCTCGTCATCCTCATCCCCATCTCCGTCCTGCCCCTCCGCAGGATGGCATATGAGCTCTTCCACGCGCTGCACATCCTCTTCGCCATCCTCGCCATCGTCGGCTGCTGGTACCACATCATCTACCGCTACCAGCGCCAGTGGGGCTACGAGAACTGGGTCATCATGGCCTCCGTCATCTGGGCCTTCGACTGGGTCCTGCGTGCAGCCCGCCTGGTCGGCGGCGGCATCAAGAGGGGCTATGTCACGAGGATCGACGACGACTACATCCAGGTCGACGTGCCGGGCGTCTTCTCCCACGGCCATTCTTACGCCTACTTCCCGACCTTGACGTGGCGCGTCTGGGAGAGCCATCCATTCTCCATTGCCGGCATCGCCTACCAGGGCAGCCAGATCATCAGCTCCACCGTGTCCGAGGTGGAGGAGACCAAGGGCAGCGCCGTCATCACCTCGACCGCCTCGGCCTCGTCCGTAAGCGGGACTACGAGGACCCCGAGCGGCATCCGGTTCTTCATCCGCGTCGAGAAGGGCACCACGTCCCTGCTGGCCGCCCGCGCCGGACGCGCCGAGGGCGTGCCCCTGCTCCTCGAGACCTACGGCGGCGCCTCGGCCCTGCACAAGGTCGAGCACCCCAACGCCATCTTCGTCGCCGGCGGCGTCGGCGTCACCGCCGTCCTGCCCAAGGTCATCTCCGCCCAGGGCGAGGGCCAGGCCTACGGCAGCAAGAAGCTCTACTGGGGCGTGCGCAGCGGCGCCGAGGGCCTCGTCCACGCCGTCCAGGACCTGGTGGCCCCGGGCGAGGAGAACGCCCTCCTGCGCCGCGGCGACGGCCTGTCGCACCTACGGTGGTCAGGCGTCGACGTCCACGTGTCGGTGGGCGAGCGCCTGGATCTGAGGACCTTGATCGAGGCCGAGGTCGCTGCCAACAAGATGGGTACTACGGTGGTTGTCTGCGGCCCGGCCGGGTTGGCGGACGAGGTCCGTCTGATTGTCACGGCTCTGGGCCGCAACGGCGCTGTTGTGAAGCTGGAAGAGGAGAGCTTTGCGTGGTAGATGGTAGACATTTGTTTTTATCTAGTAAATACCCATACTGTTTTCAACCTGCAACTTCCCGACCCCAACCAAATTCACTGTTGACGTGAGACGTGATGTCGTACAGACATTTAATCACGATGCTCAACCGCCATCTCGTCTCGTCATCCTTCGTCGATAATATCTTCACGATACTCAAACGAATTTCTCAAATCATCCCTGCCCTATAAACCCTTTAAAAGTCACCACTGATAAGCGACAGCTGATGCCAAGCCACCACTCGTCGGGGTGCATGTCCTCCCCCTTGTCTGGATTTGAGCACATTTGCGCTGATTCTCAGGCATATGCCAGGGCCAATCATGACGGCCGTCCCTCGACGCCACTTTCTCCTTCGGGACACTTCGGCAGACTAGGGATATGTCACGGCTCCGTTGGTCCATCCCCCTCCCCTCCGAAGAATTCATGCTAGTAGCTGAAGGTCTAGACAAGCCTTTATATTGGGCCAAGGATCGACTAGCAACGCGAGCACGTTTGGGAATGGGATGGAACTTTCCTCGTGAGCAGGATGGGGCGGCGCCAAGCTATACCCAAACCGCTCGATATATCAGGAAGCCGTTCGCCTCGCTCTACCGCAAGCCTGTCACACGACATCGGCTGTACGCGGTGTGAACTTGTCTAGCGTCTCACTCGTTCTACCCTTCTTTCAGCTCGGCTCGTGCCTACCTTATCCACCATCGTGAGCATATTGTTTCGCCATGTTGCCTAAGATCGCAACCATGATGGCCGCTGCCACCCTCGTGGCCGCGGTCCAGGGTCTTGGCAACGATCGAGTCGTCGACAGCGCGCTGGTCGCGCGTCAACACGCCCATGGAGACAGCTCAGACCACGACCACAGCCATGAGGATGGCGAGGCCGCGGGCCATGACCACGGCGAAGAGGAGTCATCCGACGACCACGGTGACCACAGCGGCCACGGCGGCTCCGACGCGTCGGGCGCCGGCTCCTACGGCGACTTCAACTTCACCGCCACGGGCATCACCTGGCCCAGCTGCCTGCAGAACTGTGCGCACGAGTTCCTCGACTACCTGGAGCCCGTCAACAACCCGCTGTGCGTCAGCGACGCCTACTACCAGAACGTCACGAGCTGCGTTGTCGACGACTGCTCCGAGTACGAGCAGGGCGCCTACGCCGCCGTCCTCGAGGTCGAGTGCCCGGATGACGACGGCTTCTCCGCCGCCGCCGTTCGCGAGACGCTGACGGAGCAAGGCGGCAGCCCCCAAGAGTGCGCTGGCGTCGACAACAGCACTATCCAGTGCCAGAATTCGACTTCGGAGGAGGAGGAGGGTGGCGATGGCGAGGGCTTGGGTGCCACTATGCGCGTGACGGGGCAGACATGGTTCTTGGGTGCTGCGCTGCTTGTTTTGCCGCTCGGGCTGATGCTGTAGTAGCTTGTCGATGAGCTTGTACTAATGCGATGATACCAAGTGACTTCTCATGAATATCAACACAAAATCAATGTATACAAGGAAGATTTCACGTCGCGACTAATCCCCAATTCCCCTGTGCTACTGAACGGACCTATAGCCCAGAGCCGCGTGAACGCGTACACTTTTTATGAATCCTCTCGCGTGGCCACAACGAACTGGGCCGTTTTCAAATGTAACAAAACCTCTCCATGCTTTCCAGATGGCCTCTGGATTGAAGTACGTTCTTCTGGTTTCGCCTCGAGGATCTCAGTCGGTAAAAGTGACTTGAAAATCATGAAAAGCCAAGCCCAGACGCTTAAACGTGTTTCGACCTTCTTTCCAACTCACAGCAAAATATTCCCGTCCTATGGCCTATCGGGAGTTGAGGTATTTTGAACGGCTCGCATGCTTTACAAGGATTAGGCGTCGAGTTTGAAAGAGTCGATGAATTCTTGTCACCTAGACTGAGGTCAAAACGACGAGGAACTAGAGCGCTTTGTGAGTTGACGGTTGGGATTGTTTCTTGAGCCCAAGGGAGGGTGCGTTGAGGTGAGGGGCTCAAAGGATTCACCCGCACTCTGCGATACTGCACTTTCTCTGGATCAGCCAAATCATCTACAAGTCTGTCGGTCTCAAATTGCGTTTCCATAGTCACAAGTTTCTAGAGTCACAAAGCGACTTACGTGTTTTCCATAGGCTGGTCAGGTTCAAAATAAAAGGCCTACCAGAGCGCGGGACCTCTTTTGGCAAGGTGATTATAAAAAGCGAACAAGCAGGGCCTTTAGAGACCTTGAGTACAGTAGCTTATATCTCACTTGTAATATTTTCAACTGGAAGTTTGAAACACACTATGATGCCAAGTGGGATTAAGGGATTTTCATTGTTGGAATGTCTGATCTATTTGATATTAAATATTAAGCCTGACCTACCTCGATTTCATACTAAAATCTAGCATGCAACTTCCAGCCCCCACGTAACACTCTTGACGTCAGCAACAGACAGAAGCCTGCAAGCGTCGACAGGGCCGCCCAGACAATAGGCCAAGTGTAGTCGTCGCCCGCCGCATCCAATATCCATCCTCCCACGGGCGGTCCCGTCAATCCTGCAAATGAGACAAATGTGAAGCACATTCCCAGCCGCGTGCCCACCATATCCATGCGCTCCGTGATGCTCGCAACTCCCGTCGGCATGATGGACTGGTACGCACCGTTGGATATACCATAGAAGGTTGTGAAGACATAGACGCCCATCGCATTGTGCACCGCTAACCAGGTGAAAGCAACGACGACTAGACAGCCCGCGCTCACGGCGAGCATGTTCAACGGGCCTGCGCGGTCGGTGATGAGCGGAATGATGATGCGAGCGGGTAGACCGCAGCCATTAACGAGAGTGATGAGCAAAGCGGCTTCTGGATAGGCCATACCAAGGGCTTCCCGCCCAAAGGACGCGAGCTGTCTACACGTAAGCGGACAAAACAGGGAGTGGCGACCTGAGTCGCATTGCTTGACTTACAAAGTAGAAGGTAAACCAGACAGCCCAGACAAGAAAGAACAGACCACCGACATACGTAGCATACACAGGCTCCTTGAAGGCACTCAGGTCAATGATAGCCCCAGACTTTCTTGGGGGGAGACGAGGTCTCATAAATATGATGGTTAAGCCGAGGCCCAGTAGATTGATGAACCCGATGGTGCGTGTTGTCCAGGCAAAACCCACCCGGGGCAGCATTTCACGAACGACTAGAGGATAGATCATGCCGCCTGCCGAGTTACCTGTCGTAGCAAGTCCAATTGCCAAGGCCCTTCGCTTCTGGAAGTATGTCGAAATCAGAGCAAGCGACGGCGTGAAGAACAGCCCTCCGCCGAGGCCTGTCAACACTCCCTGCGTGAGCATGAGATGCCAGTAACTTCTCGAGACACTCATGAGGAAGATGCCAAGCAGCTGCAGCGCGGCTCCAATGACAAGTGTGGGCACGAAGAAGCCGGCGTCCAAGAGACGGCCTGAAAAGGCCCCAATGACAAAGGTTAGCCACGACTGGATCGAGCCAATCCACGAGATTTGCGACGGCGTCTGCGGCAGTGTCGAGGTGTAGTACGTCTGGAAGCTGCCAAAGGAGTTGATGTAACCCCAGGTGGTGAAGATGACGATCCAGCCCATGGCCACCTGCGTCCAGGCGTCCAGGCCGCCATCGGGGGGAGGTTCCAGCCCGTAGTCGATATTTGACGATCGGGAAAAGACGTGGGTGAGTCGAGGCTCGTCGCGCCGGCTTCGAGTACGACGTGCCTCCAAGTCGGCCGTGCTGTCGGCCTGGGCCTGGGAGTTGGCATTCGCCGTCGACGTCCCAGGCCCACTTCGAACGGCAATTAATCCATCACGGAAGCCGGGCCTAGACGGACGTACCTCCTTTTCGGTCGTAGCGGTTGTGTCCATAGTCAACGAAGTATCACGGGGTGGGTAAACCAGATAGCTGTCTGTTTTTGAGCCACACGAAGGGAGCACTTATTCGGAATAGAAACCCACATCGGTGAAAGAAGCTTTGGAAAAAGGGGAACACCGCAGAACCAAACATGAACCAGAAGTCAGCAAGAGTTTGCTATCCCTCCGCCTTCGGACCAAGTCACGACAAGGGGCTTAAGCGGCCCACGATACCCACAGATGGTACGGTTAGTGGTGGGGTCTTTCGCCGGGAACAAACCCGGGGTTATCCATTCACACGGCTAAGCATCACACAAAAGTTCGATCCAGATTGGTTTTGTTCTAGTTGTGCCACAAGTAGCCGGCTACGTGGGGGTCATACAGCCGTCCGTCCTCGGGGTGACATGCGAGGCTGCCGATGTAGGATATCAAATGCTGTGTGAGATTGGATAACTCTGCTCTACCCTTGCTTGTTCTTCATCTATATCTAATGATGCATCTCGATAACAGCCTTGGCAAACGGACTTCTTTCTCGAATTTGTTGTCCATATAAAGACAACACCCATGGAATCGCCGTTAAGAGCAAACCCAGACCGCCAAGCAAACTGCCCGCCCCTGGATACGTCAGATTCCTCAAGATGATATGCGTCAAGAGCGGGAACATGCCCGCCGTCAAATTTCGACACATGCTCTGCGCGGCCTGCGCCGACGAAGCAAACGTGCCGTACGTGTCAGCCAGGTAGTTGAAGACGGCAAGGTAGATGCTGAAGATGCCCATGGTGCACGCTCCGACGGCCAAAGCCGGCGACACCCACGTTATGCCGGGTCTCGCCGTCCAGCCAAACCAGAACAGCCCGGCCGGAAGCAGGACGGACTGGATGGACGGGGAGATGAGACGTCCTTCGGGCGTAGCCATCCGCTGTGGCCAGATCTTCCGCATTATCGGGTCTTGCGCAATGGCCAGAGCCGTTGATATCGTAGCCGCCACGATGACTGCGGTATACACTGCACCAACCTGCGTGCTGTCGAAATCATATGCTTCTCGAAAGACGATGCCGATGCTGTTGAATTGCATGTACAGAATGGCCCACGCAAAAGACGCCCATAACGAGAACCAAAAGACGACAGGCTCCGATATGAGGAGCTTCATGGGAAACGCAAAGCTGCGGATAATGATCCTTGGGTCGAAGGTTTGGCCTACAGTCTGCGACTGGTAGCGTACCAGAGCCGTCCCCGTCCCTGTCTCGGATGTTTGATATTGTTCCATCAGACTGTTCAGGGCGTTGCATTTCCTCTGCAAAACAATGTTGCTCCGCGTCTCTTTGAAGAAGAGAAGTATGGACAAGGTAGTTGCGCTGATGAGAAGCATCTGGATGTAGAATATCCACCTCCATCCGGCTCGGTCGACCAGGATGCCGCTAATAAGAGGTCCCAGCCCAGTGCCAAACATGATGGCGAGTGAGTACAACGACATGGGCGTGTTCCTGTTCTCTTTGTGGTAGACATCACTGACCACACCGCCGGTCAGAGTAGCGAAGACGGAAGCGCCCATTCCTGTGAGGAGTCTGGACACGAGCATGCCCGCGTAGCTATCCGTTACGGCGCATCCGAGCGTGCCCGTGAAGAAGACGACACCTGACCCCACAAAGACCCAGTATCGGCCATAGGCTTCACTCACGGGCGCGAGAATCATGGGCGCAACGGCGAAGCCGCTGACGAACAGCGTGATGCCAACGTTGTACTCGGTTGGACTCAAGTTCCATTGCCGCTGCAAAGGCTCCGCGGCCAGGGCGTATGCCCCCGCAGAGTAAGCAGCAAGCGTGGCCGCGGCGAAGGGACTGCTCAGGATGACTATCTTCCTGTGCAGTGGCCAGCTGAATGGTGATTGATACCGTTCATGTAGTCGGACAGCTTGAGCCGTGGCAGTCGGGTCGTCTATGCCTGCTGACTGTAGGAGCTGTGATATAGAGAATGATGGATTGAGGAACTCGAAGCCCAGCTGCCGCGTTGCACTGTCTGCTGCTCCTGCGGAATGAGTCGTAACGAGGCCTAGGTTGCCCCCAAGGGCTTCCAGGTCCTGCAGCTTCTCTGCTTCAATGGTCTCTATGTCCGACGGCAGGTCGACTCCGCCAGAAAGAGCCATGATCAGCTCCTCTTTGCTCGGTTCAACAGCGACAATGACGTAAATTAGCGATCCAGTGTCTCGACCTCAGCCAGATTCTCCCGTCCCGGACATTTGTCATGCAACCAAAGAAGGTAGATGGCAAGATCAAGTTCGTGAAATCTATTCGAACGAAGACATCGGACAAACACTCAGGATGACTCGACAAGATTGATCGGTTTCGTCAATTTCAAATTTGTCTCCGGTAATCGGTTACTGCTGGCTCTGGGACCGTGGGTTTGCCTCTTATAGCCGCTTCGTTCCCGGGCTAGAGGCTCGGTTTGGTGCAAGGCCAAGCAGCGCCCTAGGCCCATAACGTGCTGGATCATCCGTGTCCAAGACCAGGGACCCTTGGCGCCAAAATGTGTCATAGTATGGTGGATGAGACTTGGCATAAATGCACCGTTGACGAGGCCGCACTATTATGTTGGAGTTGTGAGTGCAAACAAATGTTGTTTTCATTAATCCAAACTTTTCAGTGCGGATTGGCCTGCGACATAAATTGCAATTACTGTGCAAAGGGTCATGAGAGGTTGATTCTCAGCCGAAGGAACTGGTGTTGAGTCCCTCTCACTGTTTACAATGCGTTTTAGCAGTTTCAAGGGCTCTGCTAGGATTTCAAGGCTATTAACATAACCAAGAAGTATCAGGGCTTATAACAATAAACGCCTTTTCAAGTCTAATCGCTCAACACATGATCGGTTCCTGAGCGAAATCATAGAAACAGAATCACCCGGATTTCTTTTATTCACACAGATATTGAGTGCAGAGCATCGGCTTGATGTGAGGCCTGAGTTGAGATACTTCAACAACAACAATCTCCTAGGCAGTGCGAAGCCTTAAAGAATGTACCGGACATG